>JALDNG010000073.1:0-272500 GCA_024349245.1 Neodontobutis hainanensis | reverse complement strand
TAAATGATCTAACTTAACCCTTTAAGTCTAATCAGAAGTAGATCAAAACCGTAGAAGGGCTGATGGATAAGATAGGCTTTAAAAATACATCCCACTTGCCCCCTTCTGAATGACTTTGGTAAACTGTGACCTGGATGAACATTTTCATTTTACCGTAAGCTGCATTCTGATACTGTGCTCACAAGACCCTGGTCCTGTTTTGTTCCGTATTCACAAGTATAATGTAATATTCTCTGTGCAGCTCCATTATTAACAGAACATTCAGTTAATATTATATTATTATAGTGTGACATGAGCGTTGGCTTTTTAGAAATCCAATGCCATCAAGAGTAATTGTTATTGTGGATGTAGTTGATTTTCATTATACCACACTGTTCTGTTTTAGAGACTGTCATAGAAAAGAACAGGTCAAGCATCAAGGACTAAATAACATTTGTACTGTAACTGTATATATTGTATTTATGTTGTATTTCAGATTAGGGGCTATAGCACTGTCTGTGATTGCATTAAATTAAACTATTGCATCTTCACATGTGCCCACAGAGATACGCAGAGGGTTGTGACTGCTTTATTGTTGTCGGATGCAGTATGGTAGCTGTCTAATACTGTCATTTAATCCACGTTATCGGTCTGTCCAGATGTTGTATTAATTTGGAGCAGCATGAAAGTTTGACATACTTTGTTTTTTCGCGACTGCAGGGTTCTGTTGATAACAAACAGGTGAACGGGGCAGCTAGTGGGGTACTCACAAAGCTTTGAGGGGAAAAGAGTTTTTAATAGATTAGATCAAACCCAAACAAAGCCAGTGGCCAATGAAGAAAAAAAAATGTCTGCTGTGAAGAAAAGATATAAATCAAAATAGTGTAAATGGAACGACTGTAGATAAGGCCACATTTGATTACTGCATATTTGAGTTAATTTCTAAGTCTGAAAATGCTGTTATGGTAATAATTTTAAAACAGTAAAGTCATCCTCCTATTCCCTCCCATTGAGTGTTTTTTTTTTCAGCAGATGTCACTGTTTGCTGAGCTTAGGCCCTGAGTGCACTAACCCACTCTGAATATCTCCCTCTATTCACCCGCCGCTCGCCGTTCTTATGCATGAATTCCCATCATTCTCTGAAAAAGTAAGAAAATCTGTTCAGCAGATAAAGTATTCTCACTTGAGCTTTCTGCGGTCCAGGCACTTTCAGCCATGATATTTGAAGACAGATAAGATTCATTTGCTCTGCAGAAAATGGAGCAAAGAAAAATAGACTACTTCTGTGGAGACAGAATATTTTATACTTTGTTCAGAACCAGCAGAGCTTATTTTTTAAACAAATGAATATATTTGTGTTGCAGTAGTTGAAAAGCTGTTCATGTTCAAATAACTAAAACCTAGAGACAGAGAAAGTGTTTATGGGAACGTGAAGAGAAAAGTAATAACACATTTTCAATTCCATTTGTGCATGCAAACTAATACACACTCTATCTTACTCAAATATTTTTCCTGAAGTCACCACACCAACCCCAAATAAATCTTAGTTTCTAAACATAATCTAAAATAAAGAGCTACTAAATTATTTTGTATTTGGAAGAAAAATAACACTTTATACTTAGTGTAATTAGCTAGGTGTTTCTATCCACAAAAATCTGGTTCTGAAAGCAAATGAATGTCCTTCAAATGTACTGCACAAAACTGTTAGGTTAATCTGACCTGGTCATGTGGTAATTTCATCCAGAAACTTTTGTGACTTCCCATTTCCGTCTACCGGAATAATGAATAATAAAAGAGACAGCATTTCAATTTTTAGAGATACTCTGGAAAGTTTGACATTGACAGAGCTCTGACAGGTAGAATCCTGACAGGAAACCTTCGGGCAATAAAATGTGAAGAGAATAAACCTGGCGCACGGTGACACTGATGAACATGCAAAAACACCTACATATATCCTGACAGGGCAACCTTAAGAGTCAGCCAGATGTGCTGTGGCAGGTGCGACAGGGTGAAGTGCCTCACAGCACACCGTAGGTGACACTGTTGAACCGCGCACTGAGGTGACAGCACAGTATAAGGTGGGAGGCTGTTCTTAAGACAGAATGGCAGACAAGAACAAGGTATGTACAGATAATATAGATGGAGTGTGAATGAAAGTGCAGATTTTGCTCAAAGAAGGCAATATGTTCAATGGGGATTTGTAAAGTAATAATTTCACAAATCCGTGTAAATCAACCATCTATCTTGTATCTTTTTGTTTCTGTCTTTAATATCCCTGCCTTTCTCAAGTGACCACACTGTGAAATGCACAAGGCCACATTCTATTTTTGAGCTATACATGTCATTGCTTCCAAATAGCTTGTGTTAATTTGTGTACATTAGCCTCCTGATCCATAAATGTATTGGACAACCTTTTATAACAGTCATAAACAAATAATATTTGAGTGGTTAATCTAGAATTTTTTTTTTATAAAAATCGGTCTATTTTGAGGGGGGTTTATTTGGGCCCACATTCCCCTTAAGTTGGCATCCCTTGCTCCTAAATCTTTCATTAACTTTGTCTAAAGAGGTTGCAGCTTTCCTTTCCACTTACAGTTTAAGCTGCTAAAATTTTCATGGGAGCCATATTTTTTTTTGAACTATCCATTTTCTCAATTCAAACAGTCAGGACAAAAAGCAATAGAGAGGAATGCAGTGTTTGGAAAAGGAAAAAGAATGTAACCGTGGCCTTACATAATACATAGTCATGCTGAAAATAATCAGACATAATTGAGTGAAACTTATAAATGTGAGTTTTGATATGCTTCGGGGTTGTATTATTTCATCAAACTCTTGGTATAATTTAAAAAGATGAGTTCCACAGGGCTATTTCCATTTGAGTAGATACAGAAATAATGACGGTTAAAGCAGCTAAAAGCCACTAGAAGCAATAAAGAAACACATTTAGGGGTAGCTCCATTCGGTGAGTTGACATGAGCGGCTGTGGCATTCCGCGGAGCAGAACTGAGAAGTAGGTCATCCCCACTGACCTGGCTCGTATAATCAGCATACACTACTGCGAGTGTCGCTGTACGCCGCGCCGTTCCAATTCTCCCTTAACTCGCAGGATGCAGAAAATAGCTAAATATGTGAGCAATACAAACATGGCAATGTCTGCTGTCAACGTGTATACTGTTCTCAGATCCATGTCTCTACTACAAAGGGGTCCAATAGAAAAATACGTTATACTTTCCCACCAGCATCTAAATATTTTGACACCTTGTTTACCTCAATCTGTCCACGAATTTGAAAGCTCTCCTGAGGGCTCACAAGTTTTACAAGTCTGAAAGAACAAAAAAAAAAATCATAATCTGCTTTCGTTGGAGCTGATCGAGCGCTACCACAGATTAACCTTTGACCTCCATGGAGCAGTCAAGCACAAGTTGTCTTTCCAGGGTCGTGCTCTACATGTCAAGGTCGAACAAATCTTAAGGAAATTCCAAGACAAAGATGCAGCCGTGCAGAAATACAGCCAGTATGTAGAGCAAACGTATTTGGAGTCTCTATAAAAGTATTTGTCTTGGCGAGGGCTGTAAGGGAGCATGTGATAAATGTATTGAACGCCGGTAGAAATGTATTTTAAGAAGTCGTTCTGGTTTGCAGCAGGTGTATGTGCACCAACGCTAATTAGGAAAGAAGAAGACTTGTACATGTCAGGAGCGAACACTCAACAAGTCAACTTTTGGCTCTGTAGATGGAATGTGCTGAACTTTAGAGGTGATATTCTGAGAACTGAACATTGTATCCTTCATCTTTGATTATATTCTAATCTTGAAAGTCGCCACACACGTCAAAATGCTCATACGCGCACTTCTTTTGTGTAGTTCCAGACACCATGCCATGTTAATCAGCTTCCTGCCACACTGGCCGTGACCAATCAAGAGCTTTCGTGTGTTCAAGTGGTCAGTCACGGCTAACAGGATTGGCCGCTTATTGTCAAAGATGCCGAGGCTATTAGTGATTGTGATGGAGGGTGACGTCTTGTGTGTGTGTTCGTTGGGAGGGGTCTGTCTGGGTTGGCGTTGGTGTGTGACCCAGATTATGGGAATTAAATGTGATGTTTAAGGTTGGGAGATTACACGGGGGTGGGGGGAAAGGGGGGAAAAACAAGTCTGGGCTATCAAGGACATATTTCATCTGGGATAATTATCGTAGGAACACGATTCTGTAGACTTTTAGCACATGATAATTCATAAAATGATGAGTCACATTTACCCACTCATTTCCACACCTTTCCATGAGAGAATTTTAATTACATTTAAAGTTTATAAAACTCTTCTCAAAGTTTGTATTAATTCATATAATGATTGACTCAATAAACTGACTTTTTATTATGTGATTTAACCAACAGGTGTCTGCATTGAAGACAAATCAAAAATAATCCTTTGTCAGAGATGTAAAAGCACAAGGTGAAACATCATCATATTGCAACTGTTCGTGGGACACTGGAGTACCTGGAGAAAACCCACCCAAGCACAGGTAGAACATGTAAACTCTGGCCCAGGAGAACTCTGGCAATAAGAAAAGACACAAGCTAAAAACCACAAAGAACGCACCTACTTTATTTTATTTTTTTCTAACAGACTACTGAAAGCATAGCTATATATATGAAGTCTACAGTTGTACATTTCTGTTCGGTTGGTATAAATACTGTAATTTCATGAAAGATTGATCACTAATGTGAGGAAAATTTCTTTTTATGATTGTCTAAATACTTCTAATACCTTCACATATTACCACAATTACTCCGCAGGATGCTGTGGTGATGAGATGAAAGTGATTAAATGCGGTTATTCCCTGAAGTACTTGATTATCATAAGCAACTTTGATTGGATAATGAAATGTTTTTCAACATGAAAGCTGCCCCTGGAGAGTTTACAGATGAGTTTGCTGATGCATGCGTGAACAGCATCAGCGGCTAGCATGTAGCATCTGCACAGTCATCCGCAGCAGCCTCCAGGGACCTGACAGAAAAACTCTCAACAGATTTGAAAAACAGATGACATCCTTGTATATTTAACCGTAGTTTGAATGTGGATAGTCTTTGATTGGATATTGTTGTTTTAGTTTAACCTGATCATATGCCTGATTTGAACCTGCCTCGACCTTCTTCATAGATCACTTTCATGTCATAAGAGCTAACATATGGGCATGAGGGTAGGTCAGTTTGAGCGGGCTAAAGTGCAAAGTGAGAATGACATGTTTAAACCTCTTCTGTGGGAACGGAATGCAGAAAAAAACAAATAAAAGACACTGGATGTTTCAAATATCAACACTTGAAATGAACAGGACATTTCTACATTTCTACAAATGTGGTTCAAAATGTCAGATGCTATTGTTATTGCAGTGTTTTCTTCAGAATATTCTGTGTACCTGCTGCGCCAAGATTCAGCAAGTTGTACCAATACCAATGGGTGTCAGTCCAGGCCCCAGTTAACGGTAATGGGAATGTGAGCAAAGCTGGTAGTTTATTTTCCGCGGTCAGCTGGGCACGGACGAGTGTGCAGGAATACAGCTTGTAGAGTTTGGAGAACCAGATAAAGTTAGAAAGAAACACAAATTTGACCGAGAAGATGGGTCAACATTCCTAAGTGGATAGTGATATATTTGCTGAGGTTTGGGAAGACCGCAAGCCCGTAGAACAATGATGTCAAGGCGAGGGTCTGTATTAAATGACACGGAAGAGGAAAAGGAAGTGCTTGTTAGAGACAAAGAGGGGTGACATGAGACTCATTGCAACTCCTAAAAAGAAGCATTTGCATCTGCTAGTCATTTTCTTTGTGCTAAAAACCATTAGGAAAAGCATAGTTGAAGAGCTTTCCTCAATGTGCATGCATTTTTAGGTCGTTTTAAAGACTCTAAGCTGTGATTACAAATTATAGTGGAGTGTGTCATTCCACTCTTTCTTCTCTATTTTTAACCCAGTTCTTTTACAAAACCACTCCAAGTCTGAGGTCTGAGCCTCACCATATTGTACTTAGCAATGCACTTAAAGAACTTGTTCAACAAATTGTACAAGAAACCAGTGTTGTTTTAACCTGGCATGTAAGTGAAAACAGTAATTTCTTTAATTAAAGGAGGGTTATATATTACTTTGAATGTAGGACAAATGGACCTCAAAGAAACAAGAGCAAATGGAAAACCTTGGGTAATACCGCAGTTGGGATGTGTAACATAGCCAACTGAAGAGACAGTTGTAAAAAAAACGGAGGAACCACTTATCCTCGCCACAGGACTACACAAGCTGCCAAGTCTCACTGAACAGATTGTGCTTATTGTCACCATTTCTGAAGTCTCTATGGCAACCCTGCACTCTCATCTTATTCGTTTAGTGATTAAAGAATGCACTGGTGTGAATAAAATGAACTCAAGTGGAGGGGGTGGATGAGTGGAGAGAAAAAAAGTTTTTCAATCTGCCTATGTTCTTTTGAAGGATCTTTAGATCACAATTAGCAGTTTGGCCAGGAGGCGTCTGAAGTCTGAGACTGCTGACACTTTGAAGACTGGATTATATAATCTCATTATTTCAACCTCCCTATTTTATTACATAAACTACAATAATAGTAAAATGACTGCATAATGACTTGTAGCACAAAACAGCAGACAACATAGTTTCCTACACATCATTTTAAACTGATTAAAGTCATTGCAGTCTTCAAGGTCTTCCAAACAAAACACTACACACAATCTGTGTGTAGTGAGTGTCTCCTAAGCAGGAAACCCAATGACAATACTGCTGGTACTATATTTGTCTCCTCAGTTCCCACAGTCAATCATCAGTTTGAACATAACAAGGACCTGAGAACTGAGGTGCTCCCTCCCAGACTGACAATGCCACTGAGACACATCAGGGGGAAACAGGAAAAGAAACATCAACAAGACTATTGTGGATATATCAGTCAACCGTGTGACGATTACAAACAAAACTCTGGGCTAATGCGTTTGGTGCCACCTGCAAAACATATTGGAAAAAAACTGCATGCATTTATGACAGGACTAGTAACTATGTCATAGTGCTTTTTAAAAATGAAATAAAACAAGCATTTATAGTGGCTAACTATTGACTGTACCTCTTTTAATGCACAGAACAGCCCCTGAAAATGTTTTTTACCATACATGAAAATAGGATTTGACTTTTAAGTCTAGTTAATCCTGGCTAAAATTGTATTTTTGTATTTTTTATAAGAGTGTTATACTGCGGCACGGTGCTTTTCAGTGCAGTGTGGTTTAGTTTGAACTCCTCAACTTCCTGGAATCTTTGAGTGTCAACTCTAGACAAAACAGTTTAAATATATCTAATCTCAGTTGAACACTAAAACAGTAAGTAGGTGAAATTTATAATTAATTAAAAAGCTTTTTGTGTGGCTAGCGTAATGATTCTTTCAGAAATGGGACTATATTAATGGCAAGAACGCTTCTGAGGTACAGACATCATTAACATAATGCTTTTAGTACAACCCTAAACTAAAGTACAATCAGTTCATTATCTGTGGCACTGATATTGAAGGCTTTCCCTTATTGTTTCCCAGTGTTTTGTCCAAGACGTGAATTTCCTCGCCCACTTGACCCTTGGCAGGTGAGAGGGATCAGTTGTAGCAGCACTGAGCCTGTGGCAGCCTGCTGTCGCCCACATGCTTCAACACACATGGAGCACAGGCGCACAAATGCACCACATAACATGCTAAACACGCTTGAGCAGAGAGGAAACACTGCAAAATTGTATAATCTGACCTCTGGGTAGATCACAAATGTACAAATGTGTGAGGAGAATGCTGGTGGACAGACTACTTCCTGCACTGATTGAGTTAGAATGGTTTAACATTTAAGACACAGACTAGAATCAGACACAATATTCATATGTGTCTGGATGTAAGAAAGTGTGACCGTGTGAAATGTCACCCCATGAATTTAAATTATCACTTTTATACAGTTATGTTCAAAAGAGCAAAGTCCCCACACATCACAAAGAGTTCTGCCCCAAGCTCATATAGAATTTTCTTAGAATCTCTTTTTGTGTCTCTGGCTAAAAGTGAACCATAAAAAAACATTACACTGTAAAATTAGGTCACACAAAACAGACTTTCACACGCGACCTAACCCCACCCACTGACAGACACATGCATATTTAACACAATTGTAGATCGGCTAGACATTTAGATGCTTGAAAACATTTGGAATACTTGAAAAACTTTCCCAATAAAAAATTACATTAACTTGAAAAGAAATGGGATGTTTTGTAAAGCCAAAGTTATTACATCATCCAAATACAACGTTCAATAAAACTGCTTCAATGAAAGTTTAGACTTTGACGCAGATGGCAGAACAAAACTCATTGGTTGAATGTCTATCATTATCATTCCAGCACTCACTGATTCCAGTCATCATTCCCACTTTACTATGATCTGTTTGATACAGTTTGGGAATCCCCCCATACAGACTCTAGGTAAACTCTGCCACGACAACTTCTCGTAATTATACAAGCCTCCAACATCATAACCCACACAGCAAACCGTGAGGGCAACTCTTACCTTCCACATGATTAAAATCCCATCATCCACAAACAAAGTGAAAAAGAGGAAGAGAGAAAGGTCAGCGAAGGAGAGAGGAGCTATCTTTGGCTGTGTCCCGGTTTCCAGTGGGATGGAGCTGTATGTAGGTAGGTAGGTATAGCCAAAAAAGCAGTCAACTTAGACGTGGATACGTCTCGGCGGCAGTGTCATCACCTCTCCTGACATGTTTCCTCCCCTGCCTGTGCGAGCCTTTCCATCCTGACCCGGCAGAGCGACAGGAGAGAGATAGACTGCCCCCCTCCCCTGTCCTATCCACTCACTCCTCCCCCTTCTACTTTCAAAGTCCCTCCCAGCACTTCCCCGTATTTGGATGTGCCAATGGGCCACCCTGCCTCTGAAGTAGACCAATCGGCGGAGCGCTAGGGGGCGGGGTCTACATGCAGTGGCCGTGTGAGTGTGCAGTCAGATGTTTTTAAGCAGACGCTCTGTGCAGGGGGTGTCATTGGGCATGCAGCGCTACAGCCCGTCGTACAGCTAACTCTGGCCTTGATCCATCCCTCCATACAGTCAGTTAACACAACACTCGGGTATTACACTTCCTCTGTCATTAAGGAAAGCTTTGGATTCAACTGTAGCTGCATCTAATTTCCACGTCTGGCTGCAGTATTGCCAACATATTTGGGGAAGTTTTCTTTGCCAGAAGTTTACCAAAATAATATCAGGCGTTATTGGAAAGTATCATCGACTCCACTTGAGCACCCATGACACACACCCTCAGCCAAGTAATTTCTTAATGTTTCCCTGCTCTTTCCTACCTCCCACTTTTTTTTCTTTTTTTATTTCACCTTGAAACTTCAGTTGTTTTGGCCAGAAAAACACCCGCTGCCTCCTCCCTATTTTTGATGTGTCCCACAAGGAAAGCAGCTTAAATTAATCTCCAAGACGCAAGTCAGTCAATTGCACTCCCACACAAGGTGCCTTGGCCCAGAATAACTAACATCTTTGATCAAATATCTGCTGCATTCATCTGCGCCTGGTCTGATATTACTCCTGAATGCATAGGACGGTTTAGGGATACAATCATTTCTGACAGAAAGCACTATTTACAGCAAATCTCACAACTCAAATAATTACAGTACAAGCACTTAAACTGCCTTCTCATTGGAAGTTACATCCCACATAATCCTTACCATTTTGACCCAGAGAAATGAGTGCTGTATTGGAGAGTGTAGACCACGAGTTTGACTTTGCACGAGGAAGGGAATTAATTCAATCCTGTGTCCACATCCTGCTGGATAGAACAGCAATCTTCAATCCACAGTGACTTTTAAATGTTTGTTTGATAAGCATTGGAAAGCCTTTTAGGAGTGAGTGTTCAGCAACAGGCCGAGTATGCATACAGAGATTCCAATTAGATAAAGTGTTTTGGAGGTCAAAAGAAGCAGTTTGGCTCCCATAAGTGGAATAGTTGTTTACTTCTCCAGTCCTTTTGTTGAGTCCATCAGTCAGACCTGATTTAATTTACTTCTTTTAAATGTCCCTTTTAAAAAAGAAGTCACTTTGATAACGTGGTGGAGCTTGATTTATTGGCCCCAAAGCATTCCTGAGTGTTCGGATCGTTAGGGCAGTTCAAATGTGCCACAAAAGTCTACAAAAGTCCTGACAGCCCCTTGTGGTTCTGACGACAATAATTGCACAAACTGTGTATTTGTTTGTGCATGTAGAGCTTCAGAGTGTGTGCTTCTAGTGGTTGGATGGGGATCAGTCAGAGTGAGACGGTTGCTAAAGAATGCTCTTTTGGAAAAGGGACAATGAAGAGTTTCCATCTCAGGTCAGCTCTCGGCGACAGACCACTATAACTTTCCAAACACTGTCTAACTGGGAAAAGAAATGTTGAGTCAGAGAGGACACTTCTATACAGAGAGCATTGTAAATGCTGATATATTCATCGATTTATATGTACTTTCCAGTGGAGGTTATCCAGCAGTGCTCTTCAGAATAACAGCCAAAGATGAGCCAGACACTTATTTCAGTCATTCTGCTGTTTTCCTCAACGCAGCGGCTAAAGCTCTGTCCTTAATTGCAGTGCAGCAAAGTCGAGCGACTGTTTGTCACCTTGAACTGCGTGTCTCAGTCTTGCCTCTGGTGATGTTCCGCCAGGGCTTCGGTGACACATGTGCTGCAGTCTGAAAGGTTTCAATAACCATTATAGAGTCACTAAATTGCTGCAGCAGTGTGGTTCATTTTGGGGGAATGCTGCTTTCGAGGCTCAAGTTGAGGCACAAAAACAACATATTTTTGTCTCAGTATTACCTTTTTGTGCCAATGTACAATACAATGCTAGCAATCGGCAAATACTAAAGATTGTTAAATGTATTGTCGCCCCACACTTTTTGATGTGTGGCAGAATACAGCTCTAAAAGAGACGCCAGTCAAAATTAATAAGGGTCTTTTTTCCCCTCTTTTCTGTTGTTACTTGAGGCTTTTGCTTGCCACTTTTTATTCTTGTTATCATCTGTCATTCTGTTTTGCCTGTAGGTATAAGATGTGGTACATACATTTCTTTCGCTTTAAGGCCAACCATTTGTGTTTTGTGTACCATCAGTAAGTGTTGCTCCACTTGAAATGACAACAACAGCTTCAGAGAACATAAAAAAGTCCAGTCCAGTTGTTGTTTGTGTGCCTGCCCATAAAATTCAGCTCATTCTCAGAGTTGAAAGAGCTCTTATTTTTAACAAGCAGGAATGGTCGGAATGCAGCGGGGTCTGTGACTCTCTCTGGTTGAGACAGTTCTGGGGTTGATGCATGACAGGGTTACAACCAGCACCTCTACACAGGGCACTGACGCCGTGGGTAGTCAACATGATGGACGACGCCATATTGAACCAAGCATAACAATACTGTTTCGTGGCTAAACTGAAAACAACTGTGTTCATTTCAAGCAGCCTTTACAATAACCCTTTTTTAACCTAAACATTGGCCACTTTCAGAGATTGCTATTGAACCCATCTTGTCGCTATGGGGACTGATGTGGCCAGCTTGACTTGCCTGGTATTTATAGGCCACTTTAGATTCAGTCACTCTGTTTGTATCCAACGTTCTAATAGGGGCCATATTTCTTGAGCAGACCAAGGTTAGACATGGAGCCCCCTTATATACATTAAAAGTGCTCCAAAATTCTTCGGAGTTGTATTTAGAGCTTAAATATACAATCCCTCAAAACCTCCCATGTCACCAATCACTATCTTGAAAGCCATTAGATATGCATTCTCGGGGCCTGACGCATAAAACGCTCAAAGACGCTCAGTATAACTGTCAGCCTGTACAACACATTTACGTGAAGCACACCAAATCATGTCTCTGACCCTTTTCTAAAAACAATCTTGCAATTCACAGCTTTGGTAAAATGGCAAACACATTTCCCTCCAGCTGACCTTTGACCTTGTGTGTGAGGTAACTTTGAAACTGTGAAGGACTGGTTTCTATCAGTGTGGGTAAGACAGACAGCGGAGAACACTGCTTTGAAGAAGAGGCTGGGGTTAATAGGAAGAAGGTAACAAAAGGTATGTTGCTGAGGAGACGGGCTGTATTGTGAGCTATATCTCTTCAAGCACTGACCTCAGAGAATAAACTGATCTAATCGCAGTAAGACTAATACACAAAGAAACCTTGGAAGCTGTTTTAGGAGGAAGAGCGAAGGAGGCAGACAGACTGATTAAAAGATAGTGAAGAGGGTTAGGGTGAACTGGAGAAGAGGAATCTCAATAAAAAATTGTTGGGCTGCATTTTTTGTGGAAAATTTTCAAAAATACCAAAACCATAAAAAACATCATTGATCAAACATTTGAAATTTCCCAGAACTTATTGGAAGCACAAGTGTATTTAAAAATGAAAAGCTGGATTAATTTTTTCTACTGGCCTTTTGTCGAGTTGATGTTACACAGCACAACATTTTGAAGGGAAGGATAAATCAAAGATTGCGGTTGCTAGTCTGCTGCCAATATGAGAGTTAATCAGTGCCAAAAAACATCTTATTTTAAGCCTGAAGTGTAGTTTTGATAGTTTTACCGAAGAAAGATACAATGGGGAAGTAATAATTATTTATAAGATGGAGGGTTTTGTCAAAAGGAGGCAGTATCATAAACTAATGAGTGCATTGATTTATTGAAAAGGAAACCATTTTAATCCCATGTTGTGCTTGAATGCACTACAGGCTACTCAGGACACAGCTTCTGGTTTGTCAAGCTTTACAAATTTGATTCTATGTGACCACCCATGTACTATAGAATATAGACTTAAGTTTAACATATGCATTTTTATAGCTCAAACAGTCTTTCTCACGTACCATTATTCCTTCTCGGTTTGTGTTTTCATTTTTTAAATTGTTCCATGTTTCTGGCATTTATTAGTTAGTTCACCCACAAAAACAGTGAAGCACTGTCTTATATTAGAGTAGTAGAAAGTACATGTATAATTGCCTGGACGACTCATCTCCACTGTGGCCTGTGTGTTCAGTTCAGTGGCTGAATCAGCGTAGGAGTGTGAGCAGTCATGTCCGTCGTTGTATATGCGAATGAAGCCACATTCCCTTAGGTATGTTTGGGAAAGTACAGAGTTTCTCTAAAAACAGATACGACGTGTTGTTTGCGGTTTGTGAGTCAGTGCTACAAATGAAGGTCAGGCCGTGAGCAGAAATATTTTGATTTGCAGATGTTCTTGATGTATCTAATTGAAAACGCATAGTAAGGTCAGAGTCAGTGAGTAATAGCTTAGTCGTTCTCTTGTCAGCCAGGACATCAAACTAGGTAAGATCTCTCATGTAAGCAGGACATTTCACAGAATCTGTTTTATTTTATTTTAAGTTTCTCCACCCATTGCCTAAAATTGGACACTCATAAGCAGCAACAGCACAAGGTCATCTCCCATCACCCCTGAGAAACCCAATGCAACATCATCTTGGCTAATGCAAATGTGCCCAAACCAGCATGCCCATGACAGTTTGATGCCCAACAGCCCATACACACAAATCCATAAACGTAAATGCACCTATACACAACATGCATATACTACGGCATCATCATTAGCTATCAGCCGGCCCAGCATGTCCTTAAACTGTCACGAAGAGAGTCACATCCTTGCTTCTTGCCCCTAACCCAAAGCAACACCAGCTGGCACTATCATGATCACAGGAGAACATACAGAATGGTGGATTTGTTGACCCTGATGACCATAACACAACCGTCCAAGGCCGTGTTTTGGTGGTTTTGTTGCAAAGCATGGATTACCAACAGTGCACTAAAAGATGATGCATAAAGAATTGTCATGTATGGTTACAAAGGCTGTCAGTAAAGAGCTTGCTTGGATGTTTAGTGCCTGTGGCAGAGCCATAGCAGTATTTGACAGTTCTTTAGAGATATCTGCCATTGTCAATTTGAGGATAATAGACTGTGTGGTCTTCAACTTTGGGTCAGCATTTTTGACCAAAGAATGTGAACCTTTTAGAGTCAAAATCTTTTACAGTTAACATCAGCAAAAGTTGAATGTCAAATTGCAAGACATTGTAAGTGAATAGGTACATACACTGCAAAATTTTAAAAGATTGGCTCACGACTCATGTTGGTGCCATCCATGCATAGAACTATTTTTTGAAGCATCACTCCATTATCTATTAATATTCTCACACTAAGAGCAGAGGATGGTATAGCTGCCAGCTTGCATTGTGGGTAATAAGGCCATGATGGGGCAGCAAAAAGCTTCTTAACTGTGAATTGAGTGAAAAACAAAAGCTGTATATACTTTACAGAAAAGTAAAATAATATATCAAACATTTCAAATACAATTGCATTCACACTGCTCAGCTATTTTTTGTTTTATTTTTGCATTTTACAGTCATTTGTCATTGTCATGTTTCTTGCTCGTCACTTTGGGATAGAATACAAAATGTGCCATTCTCTGTGGAGTGTTTTTCTTAATGAGTATGTTACATGGCACAGAAAATGTCAGCCAAACAAGTTTCACCATTCACCTGTTGGCATTAACTGTCTCACAGACAAGAACTGTGGAATATTAACTGTTTAAGTGAATGTGAGTGAGTGAATGTAAGGTTGTCAGAATCTGGTCCTAAGCACAATTAACTGACTCACGTCCACAGTAGATAAATTCTAGTGACTCCAAAAACATAAGTGAATGAAAAGATACTACACACCTGTATAAATGAATAACTGGTGAATCCACATTATATGAGAAGCATGTACAAGGATTAGTTTTAATGTAAGCCACACATCCCAGTAAAAAAATAATTTCCCAAGTCAAAACAAGTAGCCCATGAAAGAGGGCTAATTTAGCAAGCACTGAAGGCATTCATAATCTATGACACAATCACTAAGGTCCATTTAATGCTCAATCTAAACAAGGACAATATTTTTCACAATGTATAATGCTAATTCAAACCACTATAAACTATTGTCATGTGCAGTGCATTTTACTACATAGTGCACATGAAGTAAACACTGATTTACTCATTCATATTAAGACCCAGAGTTGTTTTGAATGCTTGTTTTTGTTTCAAGATGTCCCCTGGCATGTGCCAATGATTTAATCAGCCGAGCCTAAAACCGCTCCAGCTGGGCCACAGTTTCCACTGTGTGCACGGAAACACATTGATCACACTTTACTGCAAGTTTGGATACAAATTAAGGCACAACTCTGTCATTTAAAGCCCAGTGGATGCACGCTGTTATTTTAAAGCCATAGACTGCTGCTTTAGATGAGCCTTCCCGCTGAGAAAAAAAATGGACTTCCTCCCAGGTGTGCTGAGTGACGGCGTGAAGCATGAATAAGTTATAAGTAGAAGTCAGCCTCTTCGACCTCCTCTGCTCCTGTCCCAGCGGTGTAGCGCACCTCGGAGTGTGCATTGTAATGCAATAGTTAAAGTACTCTTCCACCTACAATTCAGGGAATATTTAGATTTATGAGGCTGCCTTTCCCTTGACAGCATGAGTGTGCACATATGATAAGGAGGTGGTGACATCTTACTTGTGTCTTTCAGTATTTTCTATGACCGTAAAAAGTTTTGAGTTGTATCCAGTGATAAAGATAATTAGAGAAAAAATAATAAAATGTGAATTCATTGCTGGCAAATGATTAAAAACGCACACATTTCGTACAACTGTATGAGACATTGATGAATTATAAATGGAATAAATGATGGTCTCAGTTGGATCATTAGTGGTTTAAATTATTAATGAACACAGCTGAGCACAGGTGACATTATCAACCTGGAGAAGGCCACTTGAGCTGGAAACAGGCTTAAAGGGATACCCCTTTAAGCCTGTTTCCAGCTCAAAGGGATAGTTTGTATTTTTGCAAATGTGATTTTATGAGCTACTTATGGCTAGTTAGTGTATTCCCAAAAGTAGATATTGGATGGTGTTGTGCCATTTGGAAAAGCAGACAGGAGCAACCACAGGAAACCACGTACTGTTGTAAATGCATTATAAATACTTTGACAGTTCTATTTTTACATTTACATTTATTAATTTAGCTGACGCTTTTATCCAAAGCAACTTACATTGTTCAACAGTAATTACCAGTGCTACAGCCACTGGAGACAAGGTGGGTCAAGTGTCTTGCCCAAGAACACAACCACAGTATGAACTGTGGGGAGATTGGGAGTCGAACCGCCTACCTTCCGGTTGAATTTTCCCATACTCCCCAGAGCTTTAACGCCGCTTAACCATCGGCAACATAATTCTACCCATCTGGCCACAAATCCTCAAACATATTGATTTGGTGGTCAGCTACATGTTAGCTGACCGTAGCCCAAAGGTATATCAAAGAAGTAGGGTCTTTTGATGTTGGCTAGTGGCATAAAATTTGACAAAGTTCAGACCAGGTTTTGAAAAGAATTCAGTTTGTATTGACAAGGACTGGGGTTGCAGACAGACGGTTTTGCGGACACACAGTGGTGCATCCCTGGGACTCAGCATCTTAAAGCCAATGACATTTGCTTCCAACATAGATGCTTGCCCTCTCTACGTGCCTTGTTTCTTTATCGAGCCGGAGCTGTCCCCTCGGGCCGAGCCAACACCTCTCTATTCTTCTAACATCAGCACAGATAAATACTGCCAGCCAGAGACACACCAGGCCACTTTTCCCACACAAACACACATAGTCTGACCTCAAAGGTGCAATCAATACACCACCCACAGCACTTTTCCAAACCGTAGAGAGAGACATCAAGAGGTTCAGTGTGTGTCTAAGTGTTGCTTTCCAAAACAAACAAAACAATCCATAAGACCATTAGTGCTATTCTATTACTCCATTGGCTTATACATCTTCTACATCTTCTCTGCATGTGTTATCTCTCAGCACAATCCGTTCTTAAGAACAGGTCTGAAAAGAGGTTTTGTTCCAGGTTTTGACCAGGTCTTTAGCGGACATAAACAAGGAGGAGGAAGGAGGAGGTGGCTGATAAATTGGCCAGCACTAAGGGGATTAATCAAATCGAGCACATGGTGCAGGATAAGCATTTCTTGAACTTTAGATCTGCAAGGTGATTAAACTGTGCAGCCAACCAACACTAGATCATTTGTCCAAACCACAGCCGTATATATCCACATTTCCAGGCATATGAAAAATGAACATTTAGAGAAATGTAATGCTGGAATGATGCATCCATTGAAACCTACTTTGGTTTATCTTAGGTATCTTAGGTGATTTTTTTACCTAACTCAAACCCACTATTGATTGCTACATTGTGATTTATATACAGGTTACCACATAGGCCTTTCCATAGAAAATTGATTTAAATTGCACAAACATCCTATTCTATTTTTTATGGTACTTTATTTGACCTAACTGAAATCAATTAATGCCCCTTTAAAGCTCAATCCTTGTTATAACAGACATAGAAAGTACAGACCGAGTACCATTGTGATACTTTCACAAAATATCACTCGGAATGATGAAACACATAAAGTTGAGGTGCTTAATGCAATTTGCAATTTACATCTGTAATCTGGTACTGCAATTAGAAAGTTTATTTCACCTTCAAACTAGCGACAAGTGTCAATCCAAGTTGTTTGTGATTCTGTCGCATTTTTCCTCAAACCCAAAATCATCAGAAAACAGACATCCATCATTCTCTGTTGTTTTGTTCAGAGAAGACAAACCCACTTAGTCTTTATGCCAGATCATAAAGGCTGAAATGCCTGAGAAGCATTCTCATTAGAGTTTTGGACCAGACATACTGTATGTTGATTCCTTTATTGGCTGAATGACTTTCCAGAAGAAGAGCATGACACATCTTCAGTGGTTCCCCTTTTCCATGTTTCCCTTGATGATTTGACCTGATTTATAATAATTGCTGAACAAGTTTGAGCTCAACCTTAATTTGTGAAGTCAGCCATAACACAATAATGAATGGGCGCGCACTGGAATGCTTTGAGCTTCTGCTTACAAATCACATCGCTGCACCTGGAAAAACCTGCTCTACCATAATTAGGAAACCTCTATTTCCTGGATTCACACTCAGGGCTATGATGTAACAACACCATCAGACTTTTCTCGCCGGTACAGCCACACTTCTAATGGTCCAGAACAACTCTCCTAGTTTCTGTATTCTGAGTGGGGACACATCGATCCACTTCAGCCAAAGGCCTGACACTGACTCTGAGCTTGGGATAATCAGAGCCAATTAATACAGGCGATGGTGTGCACACAGGGCTGCGTTGTTAATCAATAGCATACAAAGCTGCAGTAGCACAGAGAATACAACAGTGTCTCAGAATGCTCACGTTTTGTTAAGGAAAAGGAGGAATACTGCCTGTGTTGTATTGAAAATCATAGTTCAGATTGAAAAGCAACTTGACTTGGCTAGTGCTATTGCTTTCTGTCCAATGTTCCCCAGCTCATTTAAGAATGCTAAGACTCCAGTACTATCCTGGTGGCTGGAACGATTACACAATGCATTGAAAGCAGTTGGATGGTTGACACGGCCAAAGCTGTGAGTCCAGCAGAGACGGGACACAACAGGCCACTTGACAAGTTCACGCTCCATCTCATCACCAAGTGTCTCTGGCTCTCTCAAGCTTTTGTCATTGTGCAGATAAACACTCAAGTCCCATGTCTGGTCACCCATAGAACAAAGAAGCCCATTCATGCCATCCAATACCCCCAGGAAAGATAAAAGAGAGGAATTGTAAATAAAATGTCCTTCTTCCCATTTAATCTCTCATTCCTTCCTCCTAAAGCCTCTATTTTTATTCAAATGCTTTTTCTTGAGTGTTGGTATAAGACAAGGAGGTGGCGTTAGGCCAGAGGCAGGCTGGTGGGGAGCTCAAAGTTGAATGCCAAGCTCTTGAGAGAATTGGGATTTTATAGCTGGTATGTCGGGGGTTTGGCTGAGCTTGAAAAAGACTGGATTCATTGGCAGTTGCTGATGCCCAGGCCCCCTAGCTTGAGACCCCGCTGAGCTCTAAATATGGCACAGAGGCTGTTTAAACTGGAAGTGCAGAGGCTAGTAGAGACTTCAAAACAAGGACATGATTGATAAGTGTCTCCAAAATAAAATGTGATCATATTTCTATCGGTAATGTGTGTGTTTCAATGTGACTGCACTATTATGGTCTCCAACAATACACAGACAATAATGTTCATGTTTCTGTGAAAGTAACTGCTGCTTGTTTGAAATAGAAGGCAATGAACTTTGATGTTAGTATGTCAGCAAATGAGCTGTAGCATCTATTTAACAGAGAACATTGAAATTCACAGAACAATTAAAGATGTTTGAATTGCCCCACGGAAATTCAACTCGAACTCAGATAAACCAGATTAATTATTTGTATTGAACAGGGGAAAAAAATGCATGACTGGCCTGGCTTCTGAGCTCTTTATTGAGACATCATAAGTGAAAAAGCAGCTAAACAAATCAACCTTGGTTATGAATTTATCACCTAAAAGTGGCAAGATATTGGTTATCATTGGATGAATGGATTTCAAAATAAAATGGGATGTGCTTGATTGGGATCAGAAATGACAAATAAAGAAATACAATTGCTACATTTTTTTCTGCACTCAAAACAAATGTCAATGGCAATTCATCACAGTCTACATTCTCGGACTAGTATTCTGCTCCTCCAAGTCCCCACTGGATCAACATGTGGTCTAGTCCAGCCTTGTTTTTCTTCTATATGACTTTTTAAGTATGTCTTTTAAGCCTTTTTAAAAAGTAAGTATTTTAAGCCTCCTCCAACACCTCCAACACCTGACGAGCCAGGAATGTACACTCCAAGTTAATGTCACATAAACTGACCTTCTTGCACACACACAGACACAGACACACACACACACACACACACACATCGTTTCACTTCATTTTAATTTGGCGCCATGTAGCTCCAGGTTCGCATCTGTCACATCCTGCCGCATTCACAAACACTTCCCTCTCCGCTTGTCAGCACTGATAAGGAAACTGTGTGTGTGTAGAATCCATAATGGGGTCTGGATGGACTAGGAATTTAGTCAGTATCTCCGTAACCGCACTGGTCATGACTGTTAATGGAGGGTTCCTACTTGTTTGGATAGAAGCCACTTTGAAGCTGGCCAAATGTTTGACCCCTTATCAGAATTTCACATGAGTATGAGAATGTCCTTGTTAGCATGTAAGACAAATCCAATAAGACGGTTACAATTTTTATTTTATTTTATTTATTTTTTTTTTTTTACTGGTTATTGGTTTTATAAAAACATTTTATGGAAAGAAATGATTCATTCATGTTGCACTTAAGCTTAAGTTTACTGTCATCCTCAATTCCAACCCATGTCCAAAGACATGTTCAAATACAAAGATCACAATAATTGTTCCAAAGACCATTGACTATTGAGAATTCAACTTTGCAAACCTTTCCATAATTGATAATGGCACATATATACAGGACTGTATTATTTATTGGCCATGTCGGTTATAATTCACTTCCCACAGAAGCATGGTGACCGTGCGTCTTCAAGAAATATATACAGACCTGAAGCAAAGGAAACTTGTTATCATTTGAAGCTGAAAATCACTTTTAATCTTTGCACAGTCTGAGTACTTATTTGCATGCATTTAAAGCCCAGAGGTACAAAACTGAATAAGAGAATGACTAAAAAGAATATTATTCAGTCTGCAAAGCCCCGATGAAAAAGTAAATCTTCATTATAACACAAAATAATGAGATGTTTCTGGAAATAGGCAGAGTTGGGTACTTTCAGTGACTTTTTCCAACCAAAGTTTAAGTCTCATTACTTTTAGTAAAGCAAAGTTCCAATAGCAACTCCCGGACAGTGTAAAACGGATCGTGACTTATTACAGAAAGGTCAGACACTGTCAAGAAAATCTTAGCTACGAACAAGAAATGTGTCCACTGGCTCATGTAGAGTGAGTAGTTCTAGTTTAGAATTAGCTAATATTATCTTCACTAGACCTGTCCACCTGCACAACTACCAACAATGTACAAAAAAGAAAAAAGAATAAACACTACTCACATTGTTGTTAGTTTATGCATTTGCAACAATGTGAGTTAAAATAGTTGTGAGGACAATAAATGTTGTAGAATAATGTAAATTGTAAAGTATAAACAAAATGGATATTGTGTCAAGCTTCTAGATGGTCAGACTTTAATTATAATGGAGTAAATGTCAGCATACATTATGCATGGCATCCACTGTAGCTGCAGCCATGCATGAGTAATTATTTTGTTAGCAAATGCTACAATGACTATCAATAGTTTAACATGTCATCTACATATAATCACGCTGCTACAAGAAACGCCATGTAAACAGTAACTAAAAAACTTGAAACTAAACTATATTTTAAGTTGACAGCTTTGAAAACTTTTCTGCCATGTACAATACAAGTCAATAATAACCTCACCCCTACTGTGAATCAACTTTTAACAATCATTTCAGCTGATGTAGATAATGCCAAGTCAAGTTTTGATTAAGTAGAGGATCAACTGCATTTAACAAATCGTCTCTAAAACAATAACCGCAGCATGCATGTGCATTTAGCTCCCACAATAGGACCACATGGTGCAATCGAGCCCTTAAACACCCCCCACCCACAATGTATGACACAGAGCACGTGCAACTAGGAGAAAAAAATCGCCCGCGAAAGCCTCTAAAGGGATGGTCCCACTGAAAGTAAATTAGGCAACAAAAGAGGCACTTACATTCAAGAGCCTCACATGGTCCTCCGACAGAAAAGAAGAGAAGCGTGCAAACGATTCCGGTCTGGGGAAAACGATAGTGAGTAACCTTGAAGAGAGAGAACGGAGGGATGGAAACAGAGTGAAAGAGAGGGGGGAGGGGGGTGACACACAGATGAAATGTAAAGCAAAAGGTGAGGAAGAGGACACAGGAAAGATCCCAACATCCACACACCCAGCGAACAAGCAAATCCAAACACTTTGAATCTCTTCTTGCATCACCCCTCCTCCTCGTGTTCAGCGAGTCCCCCCCCAAGCCCACCACCCCTCCTCCTCTCCCCGTTCAGTGCCTTTGGGTTTTTACATGTCATGTGTTCAGGCTCAGGCAGGCGGAAAGTGGACTGAACGAAAAACGGTGCTCCAAGTGCCTTGTCCAGTGGTTGGGAAAAAGTCACGCTTCCATTATGTGGAACATTGAGCTTCTCAGATCTGCTCTTCTTAGGGAACTTATCAGAAACAGATGACAGAAGAAGCGGGAGATCTCCTGTTTGTTGGCTCATCCATCACTGTCCCTGGGTATCATTTACAGATGACTTCTATTTTCCCTAAAAACTGTTGTGAATCTCAATTAAGACTCGGCAGCAACTGGCAGAATGAATGTTCCAAGAGTCTTTTTAAATCAGGGATGCACATTATCCTAATTGCATTAATAGATGTTACCAAGCAACTGTTTGCTTTTTACACAAGATGTTAAACTGAATGCACTTTTCTTCCTTCTCATTGCTCTAAAAAGTGATGCAAACTGCTCCAATATTGTGCAATGTTTTCATAACTTTAAGCTGCTTTTAACTTACCAACTGTTGCCCAAGGGATTGGTAGCACAAAGCAATGGGATCACCAAGAATATATGCATTCATACTTTAAGTCAATGTTAGTCTACAGTACAATATAATAAATCAATAAATAGACACATTTTTATATTTGTTAAAAAAAGCACTATGAGGACCAAACAACTGTACAAATGTCTGTTTACTATACTGTTCATATAAATCTAGGAAATCCATATAGTTTGCATTATTTGAAGTCTATCTTTGTGCAATATATACCCAGTACTGGTGATTAACCATGTAAAATTAAATGACAAATGATGTGTGAAATCCTATTTTATTGCTTCTGTGTATTGTTCATTTTTGTAATCAGACTTAACAGCAGCTGTAGGACATATCTGTTTGATTGACAAATGTCTCTGTCTATCACTGTCTAACATTAGCTTTGGTGTTTACAGCCCCAGCAGTGTTCTGAATATTTTTGTGTGCAGCCCACAGCAAAGACGGTGTGAGAGATAAACCCAAACCCATGTCTCAAAACCATTTAAACTCAAATGTCAAAACTTCCAAATATTCCTCTTAACAGAGCCAGACCAAAGGCTGAATGAAGTGGTCAGTGTAGAGACTGATACTTATAAATCAGGCCTACAGTACAGAAATAAACATGCCACATGGATTTTTACTGAAGTCCTTGTAAGGAACACTTTTCTACACTTTTGATTATATTTTTGTCCCAAGTGTTGCTTCTTGGTGACATAATCAACGGACTGGAGAGTTCAGGTCCACTTTTCAGTAACTGTCATACACTTCTGGTACCACAGCAGTGGAATTACGGTGTGGCTCATTTGGAACGCTTCATATTTCTTTTGTTAATATACTGTAAGTAAAGGTTTACAGGACCGCTCCAGTGAAAACTAGTCGGACACCTAGACTGTGCAGACAAGCAACAAGGCATTCAGTTAGCACAATGAAAGGAACACATGAATGCAGGTAAAGTGACATTTGTATTGCTAAGTGATACCGATTAACCCATTTGCCCAAACTCTACTTGAGCAAAAGCTGCCCCCTGCTGCCAGTGTATAGGTTTTGAATGAATGACCTAAGCCTTTCCAAGAGCACTAACAATATGATCAGCGGCTAAGTCCAGCACACCGGGGAGTGTAAGACCTGCTGACGAAGGAAGACATGCCTAATCATCTGCTTCACTGCTCGTGGCGAAGAAGCACATGAGCGAGTTGCGAACATGTCGACCTTTTCAGTAGCGGCTATTCCATTCCCCGTAAAGATTACACAGGATGCTGAGCTGTATCGTTCCTGACTCCCACTCTGAACACTTTGGGAGATGCTTTGCCGGGGAATTGCTGGGATAATCTTACAAGCCACCCAGGAGAAGGCATTTGCTATCGCCATGTGTTTTATCCGATTCAGAATACATGTGCTCTAACTATCTTTGCTGAATGGGTAACTTGTGAAATGTTTCTTGTTGCTAGTGTAAACAATGCAGAAATGTGCAAATGATCAGGGCTTTGTGCTTGTCCTTGCTTGCAGCTGTCTTAATATCAGTGCAGATCCATTTTAATAGGTTCCATCACAAGCCTCTGGCGTTTCAGAGTTTCCATGTTCGTTCTGTTAAAGGAGATTTCACAATGAAAGAGCTTTTGTGTCTTACACTAGTAGGAAGTGCCTAAGCCATTTGATAATAATTTAGTGTCCTGACTTCAACAAGGTCCAAAGGTCTGACATATGAAAGGAGCTGCCTTGTTTTTGGGACATAACTTCTAATGTTAATTGAGAAACACTGTACAGGCAGAATAAGCTTTGTTGTTGTTGCTGCTGCTGTTTTTTTCCTTTTATGCCAATGCGCTCCTTAATTAAAGATGCAGTGTGTAGTTATTGGCAGTATCTTGTGGTGACATTGCACACTTGTCTGCTTTCTAGTATCATTGAAAACCTATGGAAACCCTGCAGGGACATGCTGTTGTCAATAATTTATCCTAATGGAAATAGGTTAGATAATGAGTTTAGAAACTAAATCGGTTTATTATATAACTTATCCCTTTGTGCTTTCATTTGTGCAAAAACAAACATTTATGTGCTTCTCCAATAGTGCTCAGTTTATTTGCAATTCGAACAGCACGACAGAGGTTCCAAGAGTGAGAATATATACATTTTTTTAATAAACAGTAGACTTCAGCTTGAGGAACAAGTGCTGCTCAGGAGAAACTACAGAGTACAAGCTAACCGTTAATTACAACATATTGAGTGCGTCTCGGAGATCTGGACTTTCACACTCCACTAGCTTTGTGCCTGGAGAAGCAAGGCTGTCTACACAGAGCAGGACTTTGTTTAATAAGTGAGACATTGGATAATTAATGGGATCAATATGTACCAGGGTAAAATAGGATTGCATTTCAGCGCCAACAGTTTGAGCAGAACCCAAATCCCAGCTGTGTACTGTATACAGTTTCAAAGTGAAACAAACAGGGTCAAGGCTACATCATTTCATGCCAGCGTCAGCAGCTTTTTTTGAGTCAAACCTCCACAGCCAGGGGTCAGCCTGTACCAGAAGGGAATCACTGACACATATCTCCCTTCTGTTGACCCACTTAGCCCATCTGTACAGCAGGGAAATGCAAAAATAAAAAACAAAAAAAAACAAAAAACAAACAGAGCTGGAATTTGGATGCAATTGATAAAAGTCTTAATACATTATCCGCATTTTGTTTCAGAAATAAAGATGGGGCCACTTTTTAAGATGATATGAGAAAGAAAGTAAACATGTTTTGATTTAGAGATTTTTTACAATTTAAAAACTGGTTTCTTTTAAGCAGATTACATACTGTATATGGTAATGTTTATCTGACTCTGTATGGAGCAAATAAAACAGAAGAAAACAAGATAAAAACAGCACATGAACAAGAAAAAAAGCTCCCTTTCCTTCTCCACCCCGGGACACATGGACGATGCTTACGAATGTTTTTATTAATAACTTGGACAGTAAGAGATAGCAAGGTCACATTATGTCCCACATTTGAGTCAATTTTGTACATGTGAGCCAATAAAAACTGCAGAGCCATATGAGAGCCATGTCCAGGAGAGCCTCTTACATTAGCAACCCAGGGAAGTTTAACTGGAAATTCAGTGTTGTTCTTGTTGTGATGTGAGGTTTTATGGGAGTTTATCATACCAGAAATAAAAAAATTAAAAAATTAAGATGTTAGTGCAGTGGATCAGCTATCATTCAAAGGGTGTGTTGCTTAAAGCCAAAGTAGCAATGCATAGGTGAACTTAATATCTAATTTTTTGTTTTTAATCCTGCAGCTTTTTCACTAAAATTTTATGAGAAACTTTAAGATTTGATTGAATTCAACTGAAATGACAAATGGACATGTGCTGTAAAACTAGAAAGATTTTTTAAAGGTTGGGTTATGTAGCCTTTGGTTTCTTTAGTGACATCTTGTGGGGAAAGTGTAGATTAGGAAATGCCTTCTTAGAGCATGTGAACAGCTATGATGTCATGTATGAACCTGCTATTGTCATTAACCAAAAAACTAAACGGACTATGGTTTCTTTGACGAGTCAACTTGTAAGTAATATTTGGAACAACAATAAGTTTTCACTTTTATGAAAACATTTTATCACCCTTCTCAGCACGGACTCTAAACATTACCTTGTTACAGTGTTATTTTTGGCGTCTTTGTAAACTTCAGTGTGTCTGCTTGCATTGAAACCAGGCACAGCATGCGACAGTGAGGTGTGGGGGTAGTTACTGATAGGAATTTTGAACTTCCTATATTCGCGCAGCAGGTTGTGCACATTGCTTATTCACAGGCACGTTCTGCTGTGTCTTGACCTCTTCCTGTCTGCCATGTTTGCCAGGGCATTGCTCTCCTTGTACCCCAGCCCCAGTTTCCCATCCCCTTCTATTCCACTGTAATTCAAATCATTCCACAACAGGAGCTGGCGTTTCCACTTTGGCTCTCTCTGGTCGACCACATGCCATATTAACATGATGCATCTGCGTCTGCCCTTAGCTTTGACATCCCCAGGCAATGCCTCGGGGGCTTCGGAACATGTGTAAGGGGGAAGGGCGAGCGTGTCATGACCGCTTACTCTGCCATGCCAACTTCCCAAGCCCAGCTCACTCAGCCCTCAGCCTGTCTTTAATTATCCTATGTGCACTGGGCTAACAGTAGGAAGCAACACTCAGCTGTGAGAGGCAAACATGCGAGCTGACCTGGAAAAAAGAATGCCTTTACTCAGAAAAGCCTGAAGGGGTTTGAAGGCCACTGTACAGAAGAGCGTCTGGCAGGATTGAAAGCATTGGCAATATCATTTCCATCAGTCCCAGCTGTGCAACCACAGAGATCATAGTGTTAGCTTTTCACTTAGCACTATCTCAGCTGGCTACAAGAACTGCATTTTTATTTGTCCAAATTGATATTGTAATATATTTAGAAAGACATTTCGGCCTTTTGACCATCTTTGTTTACTTCACTTTGAGGTGTGTCTCTTCACTCAGAATGACTCTATCTGGATAAAAGCGTCTGCTAAATGACTAAATGTAAATGTAAATGTAGTTGCACCCCTGGTATGAGTCTGGTCATAGAAGGGTTGGACTTTTTCTTAAAACAGACTTGTACTGTTTGGAGATATCTATCTTTATATATATATATATATATATATATATATATATATATATATATATATATGAATTGAATAAGTTATGTTTTCCAGCTTCTAGTCATTTATTGTGCATGCTACTTTATATTTACCAGTTGTTATTTTACCTTAATAAAATTGAGATATGTCATGCATTGGATTGGTACCAAAGAGTTTAACCAAAATCTAAATGTAACTATCAGCAACATTAACTTATAAACTTATAAATAAAGTTAGCAAACACTAGCTAGTCTGTTAACATGAAAATTGCAAGCCTCCAAACACAGACGTCACACTTTAAACCCACTCACCATCCACTTGTTTATCTGATGTCCCATACCTCAGTGCGCTCACAGAGGCCTACTGTAGGGGGCCTACTGTAGGCTGTTAGTCCTCTAAAATGTTATATAGTATTGAGGAAATACTGACATGATTTAGAAAAGCACAACAGCAGCTAAGCTACATTTTGGAAATACCACAAAAATAAATAAATAAATTAAAAAAAGAAGGTAATTTTTTGAATAATTTTTTTTTATATACCATCGCCACTGCCTGGAACATAGCTTCCTGTCATTCTGCCTTGTTCAGTCTAAACTTCTATTTGTGAAGCTTTTACAGTAAGTTTAGACTTTTGGTGGGCATTAGTGAAAGAGTCCGTGGACACTGACAGACCCTTGGCTCCTGCTCCCATTAGATAAGGCATAAATGCTTCGCACTTCCTACCCTTCTCTGCTTTAAGCATGTATGGTAATTTAATTAAGCCCACTGACTTTTCTAAAGGGCAACAGCTAGAACTAACACAATTAATAAAAATGGGTGATCTTTGTTCATTTTTTGAGTGGCTCGGTGCAATCCCCTCACGGCTGGGACTTGATTTGCATTTAGAAAAGTCAAAGCTAACCATCTCTCCTGTATGAAACCATAAACCTTAAGATGAAACTTAACAGCACCTGATGGAAAACAGCATCTATGTGATAAGCAGTACATACATATTAGAATATAGATGTGTGGTTAACGGGAACGTCTATCTGGGATTTCTTCTCACAAATGAGAGCTGCTGTGGAATATAGCAGCTCCCATGGGACAGTTTTAAAGTGTAATGAGGTTAATTAGGACTCATGACCTAACACTATTCATATTGGGGTAGACAGTACAACACTGACATTTACCAAAGTTACGTGCAGTGAAACAGGGAAAAGTTGAATATTAGTGAAAGACTGACAGCCTACACCTGTCCCACTGGTGTGTGACAGCTCAGAGGTCAGAGTTCAGAGGTTTAGAGAATCACTAGGACTCTGAGAGTAGAAAATTGCAGCTTAAACATAGACTGTATCATTTGCAGTGAGACGATGCAGTACTAGTTGTTAAAAACTTTTACTATATAGCCACACAAATGAAAGATGGCATCTAAAACTAGGCACATGTATGTAGCTACTCATTATTACTCATTAAATGTTCATTTTACCCAAGATGGATGTAGATAAGGTATGAAATTCCAAGCAAAATGCCTTAAAGAAATCTGCTGAAAATTGGACCCGCACAAACCAACAAAAGCTAAGCCTTTCATTTACTCCACAGTGCATCCATAAATACACCCTGGTGAGTCTGTGAGGGTGGTGTGAGGATACACTGGTTCTCCCCCCACCAGGAGAAGGTCAGTGTGTATGGTCTGCACCCCAGAGCACTCAAGGGAAAGGTTTTAAGGTCAAACACAAAACATAGACCCACACAAGGACAGAAAACAACGTGTATGTGTGGGTTTGAAAGGTAACGCTTCATATACTCTGATAGTGCTACATACAGCACAGTCATGTGGTCAGCTCTGGGTCATGATTACATTCATTCATATTACCGTGAATATTCAGAAGAGACTTGGCTCCTCTTCTTTCCATGCAACCACTAAACCAGTCATTTCTGTGAACATTAGGTTGTTGTTCAGGGAGGTGGTGTCTTGGGAGGCCAGTTGTGAAGGCAGCTGTTGAATGATATATGAGCTGGTGCAAAGCAAAAGTAAATTGGTACATTATTTGCAATATGTAAAAGCGTGCACACATTTTATGCTCTAGCATCTTCAGTCAAGCCTTTGTTTCTGTAGCAGATCAAAAAGCCGTGATGGTGTGATGTTATCCCGCAGCATAAATAGCACTTCTATATTTGCTTTATCATCTTGAAATTCCCAATTGAGATCATGCTGAGAGCTTTTTCAAATGAAAAGGCAAACCCGGGCATCCACTTGGCCACATGCATATTTCATTCTTTCTGATTCTCCTACTGTATTTCTACATCTGTAGGAATCTATTTTTTTACCCTCACAAAGCAGGCTCCCATTGAACAATGCAGCCTTTAGCTCTTAGGAAGCATTAAGGTCTGTCAGCTGAATCGGAAAAATCACAGTTCGAGGGGGAATGAAACAGCTCTCCAAAAAGCCACATAAAATCTTAAAGACTTTTTTTTTTTTTTTTTGGTGAGAGATGAACAAGCTTTATGGTTTTCATTCAGTGGGCACATAACACTTCTGTATTTGAGCTTGTTTGACTTGTTTTCTAACTGTGGGAGATGTGTTGACTGTCAACACGTCGAAAAGCCAAAGTGTCTTTTTGTGAAACTTGTATTTCAAAAGCTGTCAATGTGGAAAAAATTATTTAAGGTTGCAGAAGAACCGTTACATTCAAGCTGCAATTCAGCAGTCATTCAAAGGCTTATTTACGCAAACTTTTTTCAAAATTAGTTCCACTGCAAAGTTTTGTGGAAATCCTCTCGGCGGTGTTAGGGTAATCAGCTTTTACAGTAGGTTGTGCCGATGCCATCAATAGAGAAATGTCTTTGCCAGATGCTGTCTTGGACCATGCACTCGTTCCAGACACGCATGGCTTGTACAAAACACACCTCCCAACACGTGTGGGTTACAGAACCCCTGACAACTGCGCTGCTGCTTTAGTGTGACTTTAGAGAATCTGGAAAAGACTCAGATCAGTTTTAAAGAAACCAAATGGTACAACTCTTGGTGGCAGGAAACTATTACTTTTTGTGGAATGCACATCCGGTAAAGATTAAGCAAGAAACCTGTCTATATTTTGGATCAGAAGACAGTAGGTCCTGGCCTACTTTAACAGTTGCAGTGTCCAAATGCAGCAAGATGTAGCTTAATCTATTGCCTAACATTTCATAGAATTTAGACATCTGCGAGTGGTTTTAATTCATTTTTGGGATTGGTCTCAAATGTGATTCAGATCTAGGTTCTTCATGCACACACTTACCTCACAGCTCACTCTTTCCATTGTATTTGCAGAAGCTTGTGGCTATCTTCAGCAGATTTTTGGCAGTTTAAAACCAAACAATCTTTATTCCGTCCAACTTTCCAGGAGTCATCCTTTGTCAAAACAGGAAATATAAAGAGATATATTACTAAATGTCATGTGTCAGTTTTTGGCAGGACTGGCATATTGTGCCTCAAGTTCTGAGCAGATATTTAACAGTGCATTAAAACTGAGGTGAAGTCAACATATCCACAATAGTTTGACATTTATTTACCTTAACATATTATTCATTTAGATTTACTTTTGTACAAACCTTGCTAATATTCCAGCTGCTGACACTTCCTATAATTGTAATCTGAGTTTAGTTTCCACTTTGCTTCTTCCATCTGTTTCCAATTCCAGATTAACACAAAGAAGCACTTCAACAGTGAATAGTGCTGTTCATATATAGAGCACCCAGTTTGTATAAAATTATGTCTTTAATAATATCCCATCTGTCCACTTCACCAAACATTGTGGGATTAGTGAAAACTCTAATTCCACTTAAATGGCTTGTCTCTGTTTGTGTGTAATTTAGTTAAAAAAGAAGCTTCAATCCTTTCAGCAAAATACTAATTTGCATGAAATTGCTTACTGCATGGGAGACCACAAAGAAGATCCAGATATGACACCACAAAGGGAGGTCTTGGGGAAAAGGCCGGACCTCAAATGGATGGCAGATGTGTGTCGAAATCATCGGTCCGACTGAATAATGGCTCCAGACAACAGCGGAGTGTTTATTGAACTGGAAGCTACAGCACGTACTGCAGTGGTCAGTGGGAAACAATGAGACAGTTGCACATTTTTGGAGACGTGGAGATCATTTGATGCTGATGCAGTCACTTCTAACCGTGCCTGGGACCACAGATGTAGACGGACACACCCCGCCCCAACCACACTCTGAATGTTTGCTCTCACTGAATACACTGAAAGATTTCACTGGCCCACTTCAACTCTAAGTAAAAATGCATGATTTTTTTTTTTTTTATACTGAATACACATCAAGGAGTATTTTCTTTTTGGGGTAGCTCAAATATGCCACCAAACCACCAGTATTTGTTCCATATTTTCTTAAGCAGATGTGACCTTGCTATAACTCTGTCCAAGATGTATGAGAAGAATTTCCTCCAACATTATCCTTTTAACAAAGTTGTGTTTTTATTATTTCAACATTCACAATGCGGCTCCAGTTCCACTCAACATTTTATCCTGGGTGTTTTTTTGGACATGGTTGGACTGGATCTTGTTTAGTAAAAGAAAAGTTCACTGTGTCTTTGAAATAAAAAACAAGCCATATATTTGTATTACACCTGGAACAGTATCAAAATAAGCTCTTAGTAAAACCTTTTTCAAGTTCAATACTGGTGTTCCCCTTTGACAGACTGCTAACTCTACTAAGCAACAATAAATCTTTAAGCTGTGCAACAACAGTGTGCAAAGGTGACTTGTCCTTTAGATAAAACATAAGAAATGCTATAATTGTGAGGCTCTTAATAAATTGGTTGTAGTGTTGTGCAGAGAGACAGCTGACTGGCCATCACTGCATCCATGTCAAAGTTACGTTCTCCCAAATATCATATGGAGCTCGTTTCCCGAGGGAAATACCACTGACATGTTAAATTTGAGGTCGATTTCTAGCTTTTGCAGCTTATGTTTCTGTGTGAAATATTTATGAGGAATATTTTCCAGTGAGCGCGTAAGAGAAGACAGTTGGCAAATCAGACAATTACATAATGAAGGTCCGTAAAGATGACTGACAAACAGTTACACAATGAAACATTAATGTAAATAGAGTCCCCCACCCCCTCCCTCCATCAACCCCACTGTTTTATTTAGAAGTTTTTTGAATACTGTAAGTATGTGCAACATTTTTGGGTCATTTCCTCACACATTATAAACATAAAACCCAGCTGCAGCACAATGTAAATGTCACAAAAGTTTCTGCTCAAACAAAAGCAGGCACTTCCTCTGCAAAGCCAAACCATATGTTCTAATAATGTATTGGAGATGTTTGTTAGAATTGATAAAAAAAAACACTTGACACTTAAATTCTGATCCTTCTTTACAACAAAAGTAAAGCCAAGGACATTGTTAGCTCATTAACATTTTTGCGTTGTACTGTATGTACAGCAAATAGAAACATCTAACAAAAATCACATGAGGTGCATTCCTTGTATTAAACGTTTGTCTCCATGATACAAAACAAACAACTAAATTATATTAAATTGATATTACAATATCCCATAAACATTTACAATCTGAAGATCTGAAGATGATTGAGGAGGCGATGCTTAAAGAGAAACTGAAGTGACAGCCAGCCACAGCACTCAAACTTATATCCCATAATTACAGCCACACGTCCTTTTTTTTTTCTTTGCTACTGTCACTTCTCTTTTTTTTTTTCTAACCTCCCAATTTTTTATGTCCAATCGCCCTTCTCTCGGCCATCATCTGTCATGTTGATAGCACTCTTGCTTTTTCCACTCTCCCAGCTTCTTCCCGTGAGTTGAAGGCCACTTGACGTTTGCTTTCGCCCCATGGGACTCGTCCACTGCCGGGACATGTCCATCACCAGACTGTCATCACACACAAATACAGAGCCAAAGAGTTGTATAAATGGAGTATGGAGCAGAAAAAAACTGCCAAATTTCCAAATCCAAAACCCCACCCTTGTAGCAAAGTATGTTTTTGAATTATAGCATCTATAGAAGCTTCTTTATTCTCATCATACAAGCCGGGAAACAAACCCACAACAACTTTAAAGTGGCAAATCAATATTTCACAACGTCTCCTCCGCTGCACCATGGGCTGCAGAGCGCCTTTGCCAAACAATAGGATCCTGAACTGCATTATTCATCCTCTCACTAGTTCACCACTCTCTCATCCAGACACAAAGCTCACGGGGGACCTAAACTTTCCCCGGCTCAACTTCAGATAAGAAAAACCTTTCAAAACATCTCCATCCAGGCCTCTCTGTGGTATTCCTAGTGCCATAGTACCACACCTAATAATGTTAACAATGCTAAATAATGCATTGTTGATTTGTCTCCCACAGAAAGGTTGTACCGCTAGCCCTTGGGGCGTTGAACCAGGATTCAGTTTTATTTGACCAAACATCAGTATTTCAACTGACCACTCTGAACCGGCAATATGCACAGGTCCATTTTTACAGGCACTTCATCATCCCCAAACCCCGTAAAATCTCACTACCAATCCAATCTCCACTATTACCACACACCGGCAACAGATTTTAATGAACTTGACATTTAATGCTTCACGGCTTTTAGTAAGTTTTCCACAAATGTCTTTTCATAATGCATAATTAGGCACGGGCTTTAAATAACGCAAGGCAAGTGTTCCAGCAGACGAGATGAGGAGACGGAGCTCGCTCAGGCTCAATCGGTGTATTATCTCCGCAGCACACCATTACCAAAGCCATGCTACATAATAGCCTCGGAATACTGGGTGATTGGCCATTGATTATGAGTGAAAGAGGGCAGTGGATGTCAGGCGCAAAGGGACTTTAAAAAGCATGAAAGTGAAAGACTATACCTGTGGCTATATAGATTTATTTGCAAAAAATAAATAACGCACCATACAATTCTTACTCTGATGCAACATGCGTTAATCTTCTCTCATTAGTCCATTAGCTTCTATAAACCAACCTCAAACATGTGTTCCCTATAGCTCACAATTTTGCATCTTTTTGCCAATGCTGTGTTGCATAGTAGCCTTTGTGTCTCTTACACACTGTGCCTGAGGCGATGAGCAGGTACCCAATGGGAAATCCAATCCAAACATAGGAGCAGTGACTACATCCTGTCTGTGTGAGACAGCAGGTGAATAAAAGGTGAAGCGTCCTCAGTGGACTTACATTTGGAGCAGCGTCATCAATGGACAGGGGTCAAAGCTGAGCCAAACAGCTGTGATTTCCTGCCAGACACACATCTTCGTATGGCACTCACAGCCCTGCTGCAGAGGATTGAACCAGGCGTTGAGGCTTAGAAGATGATCCTTTAAAAGTGTTCTTAGATGTTCAGTTCATTCAAGAAAAAGGAAAAAAAAACTGACACATTCTGGCTGGAAATCATTTGATAGGAGGCGAAAAGTCAAATAAAAAGCTAAAAGAAAAGCTTGTCCCACTATAAATAGCATGAGTGTCACTTTGGCTCACATCAACGTGTCGGGATAATGTGGCTTCTTGTTGCCTTCGGAGGATTTTGTGACAGTGCAGTGCAGTTTTCTTAGTTTCCTGTGTACAATGACTTTTAGAGAAAGCATCTGGTGAGGGCGAGCCTTATAAAGCAAAACGTGAAATGCACTCGTTGACTAATTCAGTCATCCCAAAAGTGTATCTGTAATTCCAAATGATTTATTCAAATGCAACTTTTTATTCAGGGAGAATAAAAATTGAGGAGCTGCCTGTCCACACTCACACATACCTCCAGTGTGAATCACAGGCCTGAAGATTTGCAGGATCTGGAGTTAAATTACAGTCCTGGAGGTTCGGTTTGATACCATTTACATCTGGTTTTAACGAGTCTCAAAGGAGTATTCTGTGGAGAAACAATTTGTCTGTGTAATTTCGTTAAAGGAACCTGGCTGGAACAATAGTCACATCACAGGAAGCTATCACATTAAGTGTATTTGTTCAAAATCATCATGCAGCAAGAGCTAAAGAAAGCTCCTTTTAGTTTTTAAATGTGCTTTAGAAAATGGCTTGGCACCATTTGTCTGGGTTTACACTTGCACAGCTCGCACTGGGCATGTAATTGAACTGTATGCTCATTGAGCTCTCCTGTGCATGCTGCATTTAGGTGACCAAATGTCAAATCTGTAGCATAAAGAGGAAAGGATAGCTAGACATTTTATTTTTTTGTAATTTTTAGCTCTTGATTTAAACACTCCATTGAACGGCATTGTTACTTTTCAGACCTGAAAACATTGGAGTACGACTTGGTTCAAGAAGCTCTTTAATCAACCAAATCGACTGTGGCAAATTATCCATTTCGAGAGGCATGTTCACTTCATGGTGTATTTAGGGCCTGTGAGTGTGTGGGGGCTGGGGTGTCTGTGTCGGAACATGTATATAACATGTGCATTTCCGCTCCTCGGGGCAGATCAGTGTGTGGCACGCTCGACTGGACAAGGTTGCATGGCTTCACTACACACGTTGCATCTACTGCAGAGAATATGTAGCACCAGATCAATCCCATGGGTTCCAACAAAAACATTCATGACCTTCTGTTTAGTGGCATACAATAACTCTCTGGACAGTCATTTCCTTTGTACATTTTCCTTTTTTGCATAATGTGTAATTGTTTTGATGGGCATCTCCTTATAAATAGCAGATGTCTATTGAGCTAAATAGAACGCACCTATGAGGGAATATATATTACATTTTAACCTTATTATGTGAATGATTATATTGTTGATTAAAAGCACTGCCTCTTTGGGATGCAATTTCTTCAGGCAATAAGTGCCTTTATAGACTGTAATGCATTAACTTTAATAATGCTAAAATCTTTGCTGTTAATGTGCCTTGTGTTTATTAGTTTAGTTGTAAGCAGTGTGGCCTTAGTCAATAACTATGTTTAGTTTAGGTGTCACTTCTGCCTGTATTTCCAAATCCACTGAGTCTGTACTGAACGCACATAAGTGGGAGAAACAGTCTATTACTGTCCGTCTTTGCCAATGATTAGCTGTCATCTCTTTTGCTGTGAAAGTGTGAAAACAGAGGCCCAAAAGGCTTTTAGTTGATGTCAACTAGCTCGCTGCTGCCTTTGAGCCTTATATCTCTGAATATGTTTTAGCAGGCTGTGAGCTGAGCTGTGTTGCTTTGTTAACATTGCAGATTGTAGCTGCTGTAATGAGGCAGAAAGAAGCCAGGAAAGGATGAATTAGATAATGCTATTTATTTATGTTATGGCAGGCAATAGTGCTAGGCAATAGTACACTGTGCTTTGGGTCATTTGAGTAATTATGGGCTTGTGTGGCATTGGGCAAATGGGTGATAGTGCTTAAGAGTATGTGTGCTTTTTAGAATATCCCCAAAAACTTTCCTTAAAACTTATAGGGCTCTCATACACACCAGGCTTTTTATTTTTAATTTGCACTGAAAGAAATATTTTTGATAAATGCTGATACATTTAAATATAAATTTTCAAAAGCAAATATGACATAATATACCTAATTTTCTTTGTTGGCATTCGCTATTGCAACTCCTCACATATTACATTGACTTTTGAAATTTATTATTCTAGATCATTGTTTCCCAAATAGTGGGTCGAGACCAAGCTTCTCTCATGGAACCTCTTAAAATGTCCTCGAGTAAGCATTATATAAGCAATATACAGCTATATACAGCGATATACCGCCGTCCACCAGAGGGCAGGCTCCAAAAGTGGAAATATAAGGAGAAACCCAATGGCAAATTTACAAGTGTAAAATTGTAAAAAAAAAAAAAAAAAACAGCCTGGTACAAAAGATGGCTCCAGTCTCTAGACCATGCTATCTGAAAACTATTGTTTTACTTTGCAGTAAAAGCCGAAAAGCTCGGATGTAACCGACATTTTATTGCCGTGTGGTAAAGACAATATCGGTGAATAAGGGAGAAATAGGAAGAAGCCATCCATATTTTTTACAGTCATTGGTCAGAACCTAAAAGTGGGTCGGGATAAATTTTATGTGGGTCACCATAGAATTTCTCTTTTAATAATTTGGAAAAACTGGAGGCAAGAATTTGACGGTTACTGGGCATTTCATAAAATAGCTCCTTACGAAATGAGTTCAAACAGCAGCACACAATGTAAATACTACAAAATTACACTAAAACAGAACCAAAGCTGTAGAAGAAATTACAAAAAGTAAGCATTGTAAAGTTTTTGACATCAAAAGTTTGGGTCACAACTCATTTGGCATTTTGAAATATGGGTCTGCACAAAAAAGGTTTGTGAAAAATTGCTCTAGATAATGTGTTATTTATATATATATATATATATTTTTCATTTCAGCTGCTCATGAGCAGATAGTATATTCAGATCAGGAACCTTAACAGTTTGCTTTAGCTCTTGTATCTCGGGGCCAGTTTTTGGACTGTATGAAGCGACACATGATGAGAAAACAGAGCAGCTGCTAATGAGGACCTTGTGGGTACAGATTCCTTTCAGGATTGGGCTGAGACCATGTGTTTCTGCAAGCGTTGGCAGAAAACAGCAAATTGTTGTGTGCTGAACACATTGTACCCATAGAACTGGCTCTGTTGCCGCACGTGTCCCAGAGAATAACCCAAATCTATATTAACAAACACTGACTGAACACTTTACTCCCTTCAAGTAATGGCGCAGTGTGTGTAGCCTCCTACCTATTTGTGCATGTGTATAGTTTTGGCAGACAGTCCTGATTTTAGCCAAGTGAACAATGCAACTGCAGGCCAACTCATTAGCGGCTGAAATAAAGCAGCTTTGTTTTGTTGTCATGGTCCACAAAATTCTATTTAGAAGCAGGCCGTCGTCCAGAAACTGCCAAAAACAGGACAAAGAACCACAGCGAGGGATATGAAACAAAGTGGCTCCACATCTCTGCTCATCATTAATCAGAAGCGTCTTCAGCCAAACCAGAGTTGAGGCTGATTTGAAACATCCACCCAACCCTTTAATTCATTCCAACCAAGTAATGACTTTTTTCTGAATTTTCACTGTTCTATGGCTAAGTCCACAGTCAGAACTCCTGAGTATGACCTCATGTCTCTGACTGAATTTTGTGCAAACTTACTCATTATCATCATTATAAGATTACATTTTTGTCCTGCATTCATAATTTCACCGTCTGACATGTACAAATTATTGGATCATTTTATGTCCCCAGATTTTATTTTTTACTCTGCAGAAGTTGGCATTGAGCTTGCAGTCAATGTAATAAGATTTTATTTTTATTAGTTAGTCCTGGTACTGCCCCAAAAAATGTCTAACTGATCTGTAATGTCTGCATGGGTCACATATCTCAAGGAGCTTATGGTGAAGTGAATTTATGATTTATGCAAAGGCCCTTATTGCCATTTAGCTGGTGTATATTTCGCCCAAAGTCTTGTCAATTGAACAATCTACTCTCAATCCCAGCGTCTAATGTCCCTTCAACAGTTAATTCCACGTCTGTGTGAAAATGAGGTGATGTAATACGCTATCAAGTGGCTCTGAGCAGAACCCAAAGGCCATAAAATTGTTCCAATCTTCTTGTTTCATTTCCATTTCCTTCCTGTCGCTGTGTGTCACAAAACCATTAGCAACGCCACTTATCTCATTCTTATTTTAGTTTGTTTTAACTTCCCCTTATCACTTTCTATAACTGCTGCTTTGTAATTTAACCCATTATCAACAAGAAAAAAAATTGGACAGAGCGCTCTACGTCTCATGGCTGTTCATTTGAATGTAACTTCTGCCCCCTATTGGCTTAAATTAAACATTACACCGGTTAAGTGAAGGTCCTGCTTCCTTCAGACTCAACAGAACAGAGCTATTTGAACAGTGGATGAATTGATCATGTTTAATTCCATCATATCATATTGAGGACAACACACAGTACAAAAGCAACACAAGACATTTCATCATAACTTGGACCCAGTAAACTTTGCCAAAAGGGAACAAGCATTTATCTACACCGCTCTTGGTGTTCATAGAGGTTGCTATGACGACACGGTTTAGGGATGCCAGGACCTTGAGCAGGAGTATTATTTTTCCTCTTCAGTACAACTGGTTTAGTAATACATTACGACACTCAACGTCTAAAAGTCCAAATACAAAATGGCACGTTCTTTTTTCACACACGTTCATCACGTTTTACAAAAGGTGCTTTTAACCACAAGCTTACAAGGTACAAAAAGTAGGGAACGCAAATGTACATGTTCATACAACAGATGGCGCCAAAAGGTTTCTCTATTCTTCTGTTGCCTTAGCTCAGGTTCACGCAGAAACCCAAGGGCATTCACATAAAACTGCACAAAGTGTGTTTCCAGATCAGAAGGAATATTATTCCATATTTTAAAACATGTGAACTATTTGCCAGCAAATACCCACAAGCAAGATAAAACACTTTGATTCTGGGTGGATGTGTGTGTGTGTGGACACCACAACACTGCTGAAGCATAAATATGTATTTGCTCGACTGGAACACTAAAAGCCTATATATCTTCAAACTGTACTGTCTTCAGTCAGCCAACAGTGACACTGTACTCTTTAATGTATGAATCTGAATAGAGAACTCATTTTTTAAGAAAGAATAAGACAAATATTCTATATGATATGCAGCCATTAAAGCTCATAAATCATAAAACATAGAAGCTTTCAAATAATTCAGCTTTTGGTACAAAAGTCAGCTTGGTTAAAGGCATGGATTTGTTGCTGACTTCATATAAAAGGTTAATGCCAAATGGTTACATTTAGACAACTTGCTAAGTTTAGTGTTATTGCACTAAAACGCTGGTTTTCTATGTTGAGCCTTTTTTACAGATGACGCCAAACATCAATATTTCTTGTTCTAAACAACTAACCAACCTTGAAATCATCACATGAGCTGGTTTAACAGGCTGAGAATGTGTCTAATTCTGACTACTGTCATTTATTTTACAGAAATGTGTATGTATATGTACCGGCTCTGGTTGCTATTTAAACCATGAAATGTCAAATTTAAACATCATGAAATGTGACAAGCATAGAGGAGTTCAACAAGATAAATATCCCAAAATACAAAAGGAGACTTTGGCACATAGTCCTGCATCACAGCAAGTGGCAGTATGACATCAAAGCAAACTTACAGCTTAGTGCATTGTATTGAAGCGTTCTGCTATAAGTGAAGCATTTTACATTCATCATTAATGACAGAAAAGACCCAGGCAAACATCATTTAGACTGATGATTAAAGGGCTTACATTTAGGTAGAATAGTAAATAATATACTTTACATGTCAATTTACAGATATAATGTTCATATTCAAAATACTATATTTACATTATCTGACCTCAAAATCATAATTTGGGCAGCTGTTGCTGACCTACATTACCAGTATATGCATAAAGAATGTACATTTAGCAGCAAATACTAATGCAGAGAAAACATAGTGTCAATATAGTGGGAAATTGTTCATAAAATAAAAACGATTAAACACAATTAATGTTTTCTTACTTGACATTTATAAAAAATCATGGTTAAAAGAGCTGTGAATGTTTGAGGTATTTTTGGTGGGCGTTCTTTTTAAGCTCTCATCTCACAACAACAAAAGTGACTTTTCACATCCATTTTAAACATGAAGTACTAGTGGCTCTTGGATGTGAAAGTCTGTCAAAGGCAGCAGCTGCACACGTAAACAACAAAACGCCATGGCACACGGAAAAGCACTGACAGGACGAAATATAAAGATGGATGGGAGGTCAATGAAGAGGTGAAAGGATGGACGTTAAGGAGTGACTGTCACTGGGACGTCCGAGCTCACACCAACGTTTCAGGAAGTGTGTCAGCATTGTCCGAAGATAGAAGTTGCCAAATTTGCCAGCGATCCCTCTGCCAGTCCTGCCACTCAGGGCTATGTGGCACGAGCTGCGCCTCTGTCTTTGAGTTATTCTGCAGAGGAGGATGCCTCTGAGGTGTCGCCATCTGGGGTGAACTCCGAGAACTGGCCAGTCGGTGAAGAGCGTTATAAGGTGGAGGTAATTCTCCATCACACACATTCCCTCCTCTCTTCAGTCTGGCTGCAGGGTTAACTGTGTTTCCGCTAGCCTGTTGCTGCGTTGCTCGACCCGATTGGCTGTTGGCATTTGCTGAAGGACTGGTGTTGATTTGTAGACGAGGTTGTCCCGCTCTTGCTTGAGGGCCTGCACACACTCTGGATACAGGAAGGTGGGGTCTCGGTGCTGTCGTCTGCTGCCTGCCGTTACTGTGGAGTCCATCGAGACCCTCCTGTGAGCTGCGGGAGCTTCCCTCTGACATGTTGCCATGGGAACCTAACACAGAAAGTCAGTGGGATCAGATAGTATTTTCAGGATAAGAAATAGCGCAGTTAACATTTTCACTGTTTCCCATGGTTCATTTAAGCTCCACCCACTTTGAAAAAGTTTTTACTTTTTTAATTTCTCATTATGTTGAAGGGTTAATACCCAACACCTGGGGTCACTGCACATACAACTCTGGCTCATTAACCACAGTAAACAAATGGCCGTAAAGGAATTGTGTACCTATTTGTGCTTGGTCCTTAAGTGTCGGTTTGAGAGTAGAGTGCCACGTCCCCCAGATGTTAGCATGCTCCTCTGAGTTTGTTTCTGAATAAATTAAGTTATATTTTTTTACAACACGAAGAGAAATTTCTCAGAGTTCAATAAAAAGTTATTTTCTACCTTTGACAGACCATGTTTCCGCCCCACCCTCACGGTTCCAGCCCGCCACTTGACCCGTCAGGTTGTACTGCTCTGGGATTCGGGAGAGCTGCCCATTCCCAGGGCTGCCCGCCTCTCGCCGTTCACTGAGCACAGGAGAGTTGTTGTCATAAGGAGACACCTCGCCACTGGACGCCTTGTTGGAGTCGCTGGATGAACGGCGCTCGCTCAAGGTAAAGGGCTCCTCGGGCTGCAACAGGTCGGGGCTCCTGGGACAATGAAGGAGGAATGAAGGTATGAAGAAAAAGAACTATACAAAATGAAGAAAAGAAAAACATATTGGATACTGACAACTTACTGTGAGGCTTTTCTCCTTAGAAGATAGTCCACAACGTCCGGATCTGTCTCAAGCAAACTCATAAGTACTTCATTCTGCAGCTCAGGGGGTACCTAAATGACATTTAAATAAAAATAGAGAAACAAAATGGTCATCTGCACAGCAACAACTTGGTTATATCAGACTTTTTACTGCAAAATAGGTACTGTGATATGCTAGACAAGTTCTGATCCATCGACTTTATTTTGACACTTTGGTTTTGATCTTACAAAAGCTTCTTTGTTGCTTGGAATTACTGGAGATGAAGATGACGTTTAAGAAACTCAAAGTTAAGCAGGTTGCAAAACAACTTGGAGATGTCAGTCATAGAACTTGATCTGCATGCAAAACTCATTTCTCACTTCCCGGGTCAGTCCAAACTCACATTAAAGCAAATAACAACTCTTCATTGGCTTACTTAAGGAATGTGAGCCTTGGTGAAGCAGTGATGGCAGGTTACAAAACATTACGGTTTAAGATTTTGGACCTGAAATGACCTGAACGGCTTGTCTGCACTGTTTAGAAATCCCAGGAAGAGAAAGGCAAAAAAGCAGCTGATGAGGCTGTAATCCACACAGAGGATTTCATGCTTGATTGAATGATTTGCAGCTTCATTTTGGAAAGAATTAGTTGAAGTACCTGAACAAGGTACTTCTTGGCCAATACCAAGATCCAAAGCTGGCCCTAACCCTGACCTCTAACATTGGCAAATTTATTGTGGCTCTCTCTTTTTGTTTCTGTTTCTCACTTTATTGCTTTCTTTACAGGATTCTTGTCTAAACCAGCCCAAGCTTTGTTTTACTAACCAAGATTATACCATTGTCTTCCAGACTCGTTTGCCTTTAAGCCTAGACAAGAATGTGAGCAAGGATGCGTGCATGAGTGAATGTAAGGGTGTTGGAGCAGACGTGGAAGTATGGCACTGACCATGAACAGGGATTGGAAGCTGGCGATCATCCTCTGCAGCACAGCGATGACGGCCGTGCTCTCCTCGGCCCGAGCTGAACTCTGGACGCTGAACTCTTTATCTGAATTCTTCTGCTTGTGGAGCAAATTTGGTCCAAAGATGGTGGCCAGGTTCAAAGAGGTCATCTTATTACCTGTGATCTGTAGAACAAGTAGAAATAGATATGGATGTATAAAAATAAATAAAAAAATAAACAAAGTTTCAGCTACTGGTTTGGGAGCTAATCTTTTGAAACCTTCGCATGTTTGTCCATTTGGATTTAGAACTGACTGAATGAGCAATTTGACACTGATATTCCATAACACCGAGCTGTTAGTTTCCTAAAAAGGCTGGCAAATCTTGGATGCAGCCATGTTTTTCAGTTACAAGTCTGTTCAAACTATTTCATGCCCATTTCATGTGCAGTTATCGCCACTATCCAGTCCCACTTTTGGTGCTTTTCTGTTGTTCTTATCTCTTTACAGACAAGATACCATCTGTATCTCCTGTCCCCATCCAACTCTTTCTGTCACTGAGGAAAAAAACAGACACCAAAAAAAAAAAACCTGGTAGCTTGGGGACTATAACAATTATGGAGATAGATCTCTCAATCAAAAAAGTTGATCTAATGACACAATAGCAGTTTACCATTTCAAATGACAAGTCATGCAAATTCTGACTTCCCTAAGTGATATATTCATTTGTCTGCTTCATTTCCCAGTTCACTCCCATTCCACTCCCAGTCTCGAAGGATACATGGGAACAGAGAGTGCCAAAATCTACTCATGTGCTGTTCCAAATTGTGCGCAAACAACACTGACTTCTCATCACGGGTCCCAATGCAGAAACTCTAGTCTTGAATACACACACACAGTACACTGAGATGACAAAACACACGTCCATCTGCGCACAAACAAGCACAAGGAGTGATGCCAAAACACACTTTTTTTTGTCTCTTTCACACGGACAAAACTTTTTGCGCAGACTAGCACATGGCGAGGAGTTAAGTGAGAAATGAGGCCCTGCTTTTCAAAAGCAAGGAAGAACATAACAATTTTTGAAGTCGGATCATAAGTCCTAATGTCACAGCCTCTGCCCTGGTCTTAAGCGTCGTTATGTCATGAAAGTCAATGGCTCAGTCTCTGGCACAGCCTGCGGTGATGTTAGCTTTTCCACAAAGACTTCTGACTGTGGAAGCATGACATCACCCATTAGTTTAAAATGAAAGCTGACAGTGGGGTGCTTTTTTTGACTTCCTTACTCTTAGTTTGAGTTGATGGTACGGTGGCAGCTGTGTCCATTGGGTCTGTTGTACGATCCAAGGCTGTTTTTTTTGGAGCTACGATTGTAATTTTCAGTGGTAATGATAAAATAGTTTCACTTTAAATGCAACATATGCAGCTCTTACCTGCTGTCCATCTTTGTCCTGGACGTGGGCATGGTCGGCCACCGTGGACAGGAACTCCAGCAGGCGATGGAGTGTGTCACTGTTGCATGCTGGAAGCAAGTAGATTAGTAGCTGAGTCACATTATGCTGCTCATCTGGTCCCAATGCTGCAGAAATGTAGAAAACAAAACATGGTTACTATTCTTGTTGAAAATAAAAAATAAAAAAGTGACATAACCAATAATAGAAAACAGACTATGTGGAAAATATGTAGGACAATAACTCTCACATGTGGTATTAATGAAGGCCGTGTAGAGCTCCTTTGTGAGCAGTGGGTCGGGCATGTCCCTGAGGAACTCCTTGAGAAGTGCGGCCACGTCGTGAACGCTGTGCTCCTTGTCCAGCTGCACGTCGATGCCTCGATCAAACTCGTCACGCAGCTGAAGGAGAATGGTTTGCGTGGCAAAGGAGAACAAAAAGGGAAAGGGAGATTTAGAAACATCCCCTGCTTATAACAATGGGCAGAATATTTTTGCCAGTGCACACACCCAAATGCATTTGACTTCCTGTTCATACTGAGAATGATCCGGAAACTGTGATCAGACTAGTTCTACCAGGAGGAGCCCTAATCTTCATAATCTGACCTTTGGTTGGCTTCCAGAGTATAGACTGGTCTTGTTTGATTGTCTATTGTTACTGAAGATGATTGATACACATGGGCCATAAAGGGTAGGCGCCATTCCTTAATATTATTTCTCAGAAGCCAGAGTTATAAGAAAAGCTGTACCTGTCGCACTCTTTTTTTGGAGCTTCCAACTCTAAAAATCCCCACGGTCTGCAGGCCTGAGTGGGTAAAATGCAGAACAAATTCATTGGCGTCATTGTGGCTCAAGAACCTGTTGCTGTAGTAACAAAGCGTGTACAGATGAGGGATGCCACTAGACAGTTGCTTTTTACCATATTTTTCAATGTGCCGGCAGCAGCTGTCCACCACCCGTGGCACCTGCCTGTAGATGGGGTTCAGACTCAGCCTTTTGTCTCTATGCTTTTCCTTTTTATTCTGGGTTTCAGCCGGAAGGGAAAGCTGCAGCGCCTCCAACAAGCGAGACTGGTTATCGTCCAAGTCTGTGATGGAATCCACTGACATTCCTCCCTGGAGGTTAATCAAATATCCTGTTATTCCAAGGGAGTATAAAAGGATCTTATAGAGAGTATAAATAAAGTGGGTTCGTACCCTCCTGCGCGCTCGAGGGGCAGCCTCAGGCGTGTTGGGTGATGTCGACTCATTGGCCGTTTCTGACGTGGAACTCAAAGATGAATTACTGCTCGATAGCTCCTTGGTGGACGGCCGCTTTGTGGCAAACTGCAGCGAGAGTTTAACACGTTAGATCTGATCAGAGAATCATGGATAAAACTGTGCTATCAGTTTGAGATAGTGGTGTATTTTGTCTTCCAGGGAAGGTTGTCTTTTTATTTTAAAAGCATGTCTTGCATGTCTGAAATACCTCACATATTTTACTTATACTAAATCTATGTATAAAAAACCTTTTTATTGCTCTTAACTCAAAATAAAATACTCCTCACATATGGAATAGAAACTCAAAACTTAAACACACTTAAAAGCTCTTGAGCTGTTATGAGTGAGTTATTAAATGTGGTATTTTCTATGTAATATTGTCATGACATATGCCAATTAAACACTATAGGCACAAGAAAAGGAGAGTCATGTAAGCTCATTGACCTTTTCCTTCATAAATAAAAGACAGCCTTATCCATGACACCAGTGGTTTACCTTTCTATTAGTAGTTCTATTACCTTTGTTAAAGTTAAAGAGTCACTGGTCTACTTATGTGCACATGCATATAGTCATCCCAAAAAACATTTCACAAAACTTTAAAGTTCCAGAAAGAATACCAAACCTGTATGATGGATGAGACTAGGTCTGTGGAGTCTTTATGCTCCTCACGCGCTGGCAGGTCGTGACGATAGCTGTCTTGTCGCTGCCTGTGGGTTCTGTCGTTGGTGATGACCTGGGACAGGGGTATACTGAAGGCCTGGGGAATGTATTCTGGATTGGAGTCGAAAAGAAGAAAAAGATGTGATCCATCATGAAAAGCACAAGGTAGCAGGCTACAGGAAAAATGTTTGGTTAAATTATCCCTCAACAGCCTATACTGTCTTTAAACGTACGCAGTTAAACATCATCAAACATATCTTTCGGTTGAACTTTTACAAATGTAAGCAGGAAGTGCTTCAAAGCAGGTGTTTACAGTTACAAAGTCTATAAGTCCAAAAACGGCATCTGTTTTCCAAAATAAGACATCAGAAGAAAGACTAGATTTGGGTTACCACTAATAGTACAGCCTTTGACCAGATTTAATGACTCTCAGCCACGGCTAATGTCAGGTTTAGCTGCTTAGCACTGACACACAACATGAACTGAATTAGCAAGTCATTTAGCCAGCATTTTGTTCTTTTGTTCATCTTATTTGTTCTCTCATAATGAAAAGCAGAGCGCAGTACTTAAGGCAAATAATTTTCACAAGAAGAATGATGTCATGTTGCAGTCATCAAGGACAATATATTTTTTATACTGAGACACCAGAAGTCTGAGCACTCAAAAAGCAGTCCAGCTGTTCCGAACGCATTCCAATACCGCAACTGGAGGTCTGTGGTTTATGGACAACATGACCAATAATGCTGTGACACAATGAGTTTGCTTCCAGCAACCTCACAAGGCTTATGTAACCTCCCCTTCCTCGTACACATACTCCGGATCACATCATGTACAGTTCTGTGGAGTGCATCCACAGGCACACCGCATACATCAAGCCACGCCACATTTTCATAAATCAACTTTTCCCCTACTGCAGCCTCAATGTCTCCACTTTCAGTCCGTTTTATTTCACTGTTTCCTCTGCATGTTGAGTGTTGATCTAAAGTGAGGTGCTCTTGCTTTACGATGCTGTACAGCATCTATAAAAACTGTGACATAAAACCCTCAGTTGGTAGCTTAAAAAATATATATTTAGATGTTCTTTATGCTTTCCTTTACATTTTATGTGAAAAGTAAAAGCAATTGTGTAAAGAGATACAAAATTGCGAAACTATGCTAATGTACAGCAAGTGTTGAACATGACTAACAACATGCTCCCACATCCACAGCTTAAGCAACTGATAAAGACGTACACAGTAGACATACTGTATATAGCTACACACCAAAAATAAAGTAAAATGCACTAAACTAATCACCACTGATCAGCATAAACAAAGGTTGCTGTTCATTATTTGTAATGATCAATTGCCGATCACGGAAGGCTGACCAGCATATTCACAACAATGGGACAATAAACAGTATAAATAAAGATTTCTGCTCTCCATTGACTTCTATTCAAACTATTTCCAACTTCCAGCTTTCTAGCTAGTATCTGATATTTTTTGAGCCCCTAAACATTTCTATTAAAGAGAATAACACCAAAATGACAAAATGGTATTTACAACTCTGTTATTTACAGGATTGGATCCAGAGCCAGCATGTGTTGACAGTCCATGGTTTTACACTTCAGGATACACTGCCTTCTCTTAAAGCTAATGCTGCAGCAGCTCAGATTACTAAGGCCGCATCAAAGAAGCCCCTTTTTTCTGCACATTCTCTGTGTTTCTCTAGAGCAAAGAAAAACGGCTTTAAAGCTGAGTGTCAGCCTGGTTTTCAGGGAGAAAATTAAAGTATGAATCTGTTTGGCAGTGTGTCATCAGGGTCTGCACGCTGCAGGGGCCGAACCTAGACTCTGGTATAAGCACTTTAGCTCAACATAATAATGTCATAACATGTAGCTCAATCTATCACTGCAGCTATGGAAGTGACTTTTAGTGAAGACAATGGAGTCAGAGTAGAATTTGGCCATTTGTTTGTATCTACTGTCGCTTGGACTCCTTTGCCTTATGTCCTTTTTTGTTTCTGCCAAATATGCTTTGCTTAGTGCAGCGGGAGTGAGCCGGTCCCCTTACAAGGCGTCTCTCCATTTAAGCTAAATATAAACTGTCCAAGGCCTGTAAACAGAAAGTGTGTTGTTGTAACCTCAGTGTTCACCTACAACAAGGATGGGGGTCTGTCACACTACAAAGAAAAACCTACTAAACTGCCCAAACATCTTTACCTTTGTCTTTGCTCTTCTCTTTTGCAAGGGAGTCTAGTTTTCTTCTCAGGGACTTTTTCCTCTTCTGTCCATCTGAACAAATAGAAAAACAATGTCAACAAAATGGTTTCTATTAGCCATACATTATGTCAATTATTATATGTATCAGCCTACATCAGGAATGCAAATACAATTAAGTAAAATTCACAACCCCATTAATATGGTATAGTACGTTCACATCTAAAAACATCAACAAAAATACACGTTTGAAAATGAATTCTGATCTGTAGCATTAACATCTGAAGCAAATATGTAAACATAATTTGATCATTCCTAAAACTCTTTATGGTGTTACGAAAACCCTTAGTAGTAGGTCTTAAAAGGGAATAGGAATAGGCAACAACCACAATCTTTTTCTTGTAGTTCAGATCCAAACTAATTTAAACATTGGCTCATATGGCTCGTATAGATTTTGCCTCAGTGTTTTTTAGTTGTGCAACCTCTGTATGAACTCCAGATGTTCTTTCAGCTGCACTGAATAAATCACTCGTGGGGCTCTGGAAATCTTATCCAGCTCCCACAACACGCTCTGTGGTAGCATTGGCCACTTACGTCAGCGAGCAGGTTCAGTTTCTTAGTGTGATGGACCATCTTTGACAAATCCGAACATCTTGAACACTGCTGCTATTCTGATCAGCCTTTTACACTGACTTCAGCTCACGTTCTTTTTGACTGGGTTGAAGTGAGATCTTGAGGTGTATGAGAGTAAAGTAGATGGGGAAAGAGTGAGACAAGGGTGTATAATACAAGGAGAAAGAAAGCAGATGTTGTGATGGAGGGAAAGCGTGCAAAGGGAGAGGCACAGATAGGAAATGGTTTGGATTTTTGACAGATGGCTCCCAAAGCCGTACGGAAATCCCCCAGACCTTCAAGCCTTCCCAGTTCAACTCCAACCACTTGAAAAACTGTCTGATGAACTATTAGGTGCATCCTAATCCCACAACAGTCATGTGACCTGCTTTGTTTTGTAAAAAACACTGCAATGTTGACCCCTGGTGTTCAGATGAACATGACAAACAGCTGGTTGAATAGTCCACATTAGCAGCTCTGAATAGCCCCAGTTGGAATATTTCCCTCACTGGTACATGGTAGCCATCAGGGGCTCTGGAATCCATAAGCAACACAGGCAAGTATGTATTAAATCATGGAGGGGGAGCGTTAACCTTCAGTTGGAATGTAAAGCCCAGGATAATCCACTCTTTAGCACTGCTATAGCAGCCACTCTGCCTATACAGCCTGTCAAAAAATAGAGTTGGCCAAAGAGCAAAGTGGACCTGGATCAACTAATTAGAAAATACCACATACAACAACCTACACAAGCTGAAAGCTCAACATAAACTTTAGCATTTATGCTTTGGGTTATTGCTATTTTAGCTGCATCTGCATTAAGTTTCCAAGCGATGTCAAGAATGTGTGTTTTACAAACTCAAAACACTGGAAAATATCACCAGTTATTGCAACACTTTGTTTTATTTTTACAGTGTTGTAGAAAAGTACAGAATGAACATTTTTATCTTGTTCTTGATTTATTTAAGGAACAGACCTAATTTACAAAGTTGGCTCAAATTCAAAATAATAAAAATTTCTAATACTGATATTTGGATACTTTTAGGCAGTTTTACCATCAGCTTTAAACATGTTAACATTAGCCCATAAAAAGTGCATCTATATACTGTGATCCCCTCTTGTGTCAGACTACCATCCAGCTATCCAACACAAAGCCCACAGTCCTGCTCTGATGTGCCGTTTACATCAGAATTTATGAGGCTTGTGGCTCCCCCAAATAGAAAACATTTAGGACTTTTCTTAATGCCCTTGAGGGATGAGAGCAGGATGTGCAAAGTGCCTGGATATTATTTTATGGGACATGTAAATGTAGTGGAATAAACTTGAGCTGTGTTTATAAATTTTGGCTTGGGCGGTGATCTTATGTAATGCATAAGCACTAAATCTCACTCTATTTCAGTAAAAATAAGAAGTACAACACAAATGTCCCCACCTTTTGGCATAGTGATCTGACATCCCAGATCATAGTCCTGGTGCAGTCGGGTGTAGGCCACTTCCTGCAGCCTGACCCTCTCGAGCTCTGATAGGCTCTGGATGGCGACCGGCGTCAGACGCACACTCCGCCCCGACAGGCTCCTCCAGGTGAAGTCACCCTACCAAAAGAAAGTTTGGTCTTGTTGTTACCAGACTGGCGATAAAACAAATTCTTAAAAGACAATTATTGATACAGCAACTTACTTCAAACCACATCTAACTATCTGATGTTGGAAAACCTAAACTGAGAATTGTATGTGCGGACAGGGCCCATGTGCAGGATGTTACTTTTACAGCTACTGAGCCTAAACTAAATATAATGTAGTATCCTGTAACAGTGGTGTTCATGGATAAACAGAGAGGTCTGAGGCATGTTTCTTTAAGGAACAAGCGAGGATCTTTCAGCACTGAAGTGGCCATGTGCTGATGGACTTGTAATACACGCTCTTATACAGTGTACATACATGTAGGACAAGTGGCTGGATAAAAGCAGTCAACACACTGGGCCCTGTTTACCCTCCAACCTGGTGATTAAGGAGGAATTGAGTTGTGATGAGTTGCTAAAGCCCTTAGAGAGTTCTTGGCTTTGATGAACATTTGAGTCATCTGAATCTCGGGTCATGCATTCCTCTGTCTACAGCGAGGAGAGGTCAGCGAGAGGGAGAGGTTCAAGGGAGACAAGAGAAAGGAAAGAAGAGGGGGACATAACTCTAATTTATCTAATGCCTCAACCAGACAGAGGACTTACAAGTCAGCTCTGATGTGTCTCTGTTTACATTAGCTCATTGTGCATTTGCTGCCAGAAAATACAGCTATTTATCCAAAATCCTGAATACTACACAGCTCACTGCCTCATAATTGTGGTAAGTGGCCACATCCAAAAAATAAATGTAGCTTCAAAAGTTCCAGAAAAGTGTGCAACCCTAGCAATTGTTAGCTGTCCCACTAGAAAGGGGACCACAAAACCAACCATGTATAGACCTCTAATGACATCCAGAACATTTATCTGACTAATTTATCTTACTGGTTTTCACATTTTTCTTAAATCCAAATGAAATATTTATAGTATATCTACTAGGCCTCAATATGGCTGCATGTTTTATTGATTTTATCTCATTAATCCTGGCACCAATGTAAACAGCCCTCACTATGAACTCCATTATACACAGACTCCTGTGTCATTAACACCACAGCTTTTCTCAATGTTCCACTCTAAGCCTTTAAGTATTGTTTACTCAATAACAAGCCAAGCGAGATGATTGTTTTCTTTGAGAGGTTGTCTTAAGGTTTGTTTTTTTCTTTTAAGGCCCCTGCTGACAATATTTTCTTAAAGTTTTCCCTTCCAGTGTTGAGCCACTTATTACTTGACCCCATTGGGTGTTGCACAGAGCCATCATTCAGCTGCCTGAGCATAACAAGTTGTGGACAAAGCCTACCTAAAGAGCCACCTAAGTGACTTGTCACAAGTAACATGTTGTGCCCTTTAATAGAGTGTTCTATGTACAGCGGCCTGTTGCGAGTGCGTCTGGGTGTGCCATTCCTTACTGCTGCATGGCTGAGGAAACCCTTCTCCCTCTTGACCTCAAACACAGCTTGAGGGGGCACACACTGTACATGTGCACGCCTACACACTCATAGCGCAAAAGAAAAGACAAACAGTTGGAAAAGTCAAATAAGAGGCCTCTCCTCACTTGAGCGGCTTCTGCCCAGCAGGATGTCTGAAAAGGATGGATGAGCTTCACTTCTTAAGTGTCAGTCCATGAAAACTTTGGAATGCTGACAGAAGGGGGCAAAGTAAAGTTGAGTATCACCACTAGATTCTGCCAACAATGACCTGCAGAGATAGTCATGTTCACAACCCCAGCATTTAGGCATAGAATATTTGAATTCAAGGCCAGAAACAAGAGGCTATGTTCTCTGGTGCAAAGATATTTTGGAGTTGCCTTTACTGCCACGTGCCTTCAAAATGTCCAGTAATAATATCATCATGTTTAGTAGTAAGGCATTAGATGTCACAACAGAGTACACCCTGTCAGGGCATATCTTTCATACAAAACAAATCTGTCTTCATTCTATATTTGAACTCAAACCCTAGAATCAATCTGACTACACATTATGTTAAAATAAGCCTAAAGGCTTCCACACATATTGTCAGTTGTTGACCTTTAGTTAATGTAAAACCAAGTTATAAGTAGTTTTATTAAGTATTGAAAGCTCCTGATTATAAAAGCATGTTGTTTTCATCTGCGACTTACATTAATTTAATGTTTATGTAATCAAGGACAGTATTGTTCAAAATAAAAGCAGTATAATGTGACTAACCAGAATAATCCAGGTTTTTAGTATATTTTTTAACAAGTTACCAGTAGGTGCAGTAGATTCTCAGAAAACAAACAAGACCCTGTATTCATGTTATGCACACTCTTAAGGCTGTGCAATTGGGAAATTAGTTGAAAGGAGTGTGTTTAAAAAAATAGTAGTGTGGCATTCAATCACTGAGGTCATCAATTTTGTGAAAAAACAGGTGTGAACCTGGTGGCCCCTTTTTAAGGATGTTGAACACTTGTTGAACATGCATTTAAAAGCCTGAGGGTCATTTAAGACATTGTTCAGAAGAACTGCGTACTTTGATTAAAAGGTTGATTGGAGTAGGGGAAAACCTATAAAGAGTTGCAAAAAATTATAGACTGTTTAGCTAAAATAATCTCCAATGCCTTAAAATGGAAAACAAACCCCGAGAGACGTGGAAGACAACCATCAAAGTGGATCAAAAAATAACCAGAATGGCAAAGGCTCAGCCAATGATCAAAGACAGTCTGGAGTTACCTGTAAGTACTGTGACAGTTAGAATGTGTTATGTCTGTGTAAAGCTAATCTATTTTCAAGAATCTCCCGCAAAGTCCCTCTGTTTAAAAAAAAGGCTTGCACAGAAGAAATTACAATTTGCCAAATAACACATCAACTGGCCTAAAGAGAAATGGAGGAACATTTTGTCGACTGATGAGAGTAAAATTGTTATTTTTGGGTCCAAGGGCCACAGACAGTTTGTGAGACGACCCCCAAACTCTGAATTCACGCCACAGTATACAGTGAAGACAGTGAAGCAAGCATCATGATATGGGCATGTTTCTCCTACTATGGTGTTGGGCCTATTTGTCGCATACCAGGGATTAAGGATCAGTTAGCATACAGTTTTTTTAAATTCTTGAAGAGGTCATGTTTCCTTATGTTGCAGAGGACATGCCCTGAAACAACAATGACCCCAAACACACTAGTAAACGTGCAAAGTCTTGGTTCCAAACCAACAAAATTAATGTTATGGAGTGGCCAGCCTAATCCCCGGACCTTAATCCGGTGCCACACAGATGTGAAACAGTTTTAAAAAACTTTTTAAAAAACTTTGGTCATACAACTAAATATTAGTTTAGTGATTCACAGGATTGCTAAATCCTAGAAACAAAAACATTTGTACAAAATAGTTTTGAGTTTGTACAGTCAACAGCAGATACTGCTATTTTTTTGAACAAACCCCTTTTAACTAAAGTTTTAGCTAAATTGCACAGCTTTAAGAGTGTACATATCATGAATGCTGGGTCTTGTTTGTTTTCTGAGAATCTACTGCACCTACTGATAACTTATTTGCCATTTAGCCATAAAAAATATACCAAAAACCTGGATTATTCTGGTTAGTCACGTTGTACTGCTATTATTTTGAACAATACTGAACATCTAACAGTGGTAGTATAAGCAGTGACTCGTGGACACAAATGTAAGCTGAGGTTGAAGGGGTAAATGTTAATGACTACGAGTCCATTCATTTATAAACATGAATTTTGTTTCACTGTTGAGCAGCAGTGCAAAATGACACCCTGTGCCGCTGTAACATACAAAGCATTCACTACAGTGTGATGTTAGTGTGACAGCGATGTGTAGTGAGATGTAACGCTGTTTAAAGGAATTGTATAGACACAGATCTACCATGTGGCTATTGTCTTTGGACTCGCCATGTTTGTCTCCAAAATAACCGGTTGCTATGTCTTTACACAGCTGCTACCATTAATATTTCGGCGTATTTTGAAGTATCTGGACCCCCTCAGTTGATGTTTGTTGGAATGGTTGCGCTCTTCTAATCAAATAATGCTATTTTTGAGCCGTAGGTTATGCTTAATTTAATCTAGATATATATTTCTGCAAGTGGACACATTTTTTATGTTTTCCTGCAGCTAAGCAACATTCTGGTGATAAAATGAAGTAAAATGTTATGTAAACCTTAATGCCAGGCATGGGAACTGAAAGTGCATTCATATCTGACACATGTTATGTTGGATGAATGACTGGGCGCGCACCATGCACTTAGATGACTAATACCATACAGCGCACTGCACCATGTGGTTTCATTTCTATTTCAGACTAAAAGGGACAAAACGCAGCAAAGACATAACGCTGTGTTTCCTCTAAAATTTGGACTTATCTGTGGTTGTGAAGTTTGATGTTATCAATAAGCACAAGGAAAGACAAGTCGAAAATATGAACATACATACCATCCATTCCAAAGACACAGAGGAGCCAATGCTTAGTTATTGACTCACAGACTGTATCTTGCAAAGACATTACACGGTTGGCTAGTACAATGACCTTGCACATGTAAAGGGCTTTACAGCTCCAGAAATGGCTCACTGGATCCTTCACGTATATCGACTAGGGTTGTTTCTTTGGCGTTGTTGGTACTAGACTTTCTCAAAGCCAAAGCCAACACTTTTAATGAGTACTACATTTTTTAATCCTCAGTCCTACGTCACAATGTGATAAAGGACATAAAGAAAATCCACCTGCAGTTTGGATACATTATTATTAAAAAAAGAAAGTAAAGGTACAATAGCTGACATGTTGAAATACCAAAAGCCTGTTTGTGGATGAATAACTGGACGCGCACCATGCACTTACATGACTAATGCCATTTGGGCATACAGTGCACTGCACCATGTGGTTTCACTTTTCAGACCAAAAAGGACAAAAACGCAGCAAAAGCAAAGAAGTTGGTTACCGTGGCAATGCATACACAGACAATCAAGTGAGGAAGTGAGAGATATTGCTATGGAAACAGCCAGCACTTGTTGCTCTGAAGTCAATTAAATGATAACGGATAGACACATTTCTTATTTTTAGGACAGATATATTAACGTCTATGGGTATATTAAGAAAAACATCTTCAAACAAGCTGAACAGTTTGACATTCTGAACCATTGTTGTCCATAATTTCTTACTGACTGCAGTCAATAAGTAAAAACACATCCACTCTACGCCAGTCAATAGATGCTATACCAGACAGGCACATGGGCGCTGACCTGGAACTCATTTTACTGATGGCCTTGTGATCACAAAGCATATATGATGTATGTATGAAAGCAGAAAAATTAATAGGATTGCAATACCACTAATAGAAATATGTTGTGCAGTGGTGATTTAAATAGAAACGCTTGAAGCCAGTTTAACAAAAGCAAAAAAATCCTCTTTTTATGATGACAAGAAATCTGTTGTACAGCCTCTAATCCGCCATTGTGAGCAGTGACCTGGGCAATGGCCTCCATGTTCTTTGGTGAATGCAGATGCTTAATGAAAGGACTGTTGACTATTGGAGACAAATGACATGTTATAATATCACACTCTCTTGCGGCAGGGTTTGACAGCAGCATTATGAGACAGGATTACGTAAGTGGAAGTCATTTATGTAATTAAATTGGCTTAAATATGAGTCATTCCGGCATTGTTCAAAAATATGTTACCAACCATTTGGAAATAAAGCAGATTGTCAAAAGCATCATTTGCATATACTGTATACAGTATGTCTCACATTTATGTTCACAATTAATTTGTACAAGCCAGGAAGAGGCCCTTAAAGCTGCACATTTACTTTGAATATACCCTGCAAGAACACTTCAACATTCCAGCAATACACCTAACTTCAAGTGATCCTTAACTTACGTTTCTGTGCCACAAGACAAATTTGAAAGAATGCCTCAACCTGAACTTTTTCTCTTTACAGGTTGGCTGCATGCAGGCGTGTACTAGGTGGCTCTCAGTGACCCGGAACCTCCTCAAGGTTCACATGTGTTTGTAATTACTGACGACCTCTGCGGCCGATCTGTGTGCGTGGATGTGCATGTACCTGTCACACTGTAGCAATGAATAGGTCGCTTCCCCAGTGTTATGTTGTGTGGATTCCAGCACAGCCCGGGGGTAAAATAACTCACATATTATGGATCCCTGTTGTGGCAATTGCTTACATAACTCTGTGTTTTCAGTAAAATTTGGGCTTATCTGTGGTTGTGAAGTTTGATGTTATCAATATGCACAAGGAAAGACAAGTGGAAAAGATGAACATACATACCATCCATTCCAAAGACACAGAGGAGCCAATGCTTCGTTATTGACTCACAGACTGTATCTTGCAAAGACATTACATGACTAGTACAATGACCTTGCACATGTAGGCTTTTCAGCTCCAGAAATGGCTCACTGGATTCTTCACTTATCGACTAACGACTAGGAGAACTCATGTCTATTGTTTCTTTGGCGTTGTTGGTACTAAACCAAATCCAACACTTTTATTGAGTTTGACCACATCACTAATGGAGGCATCCATCCACGCCACAGGATGTTATCATTTCTGATTGACAATGTTTTCCTCATTCAAACCTCACAAGGGAATAAAGGACATAAAGAAAATTAATTCCACTTGCAATATGGATACATTATTTTAAAAGAAACTAAAAGTGGGTAAACGGCGGTGGGTACAGCAGCACAGTGGTTAGCACACTTGCCTCTCAGGTTGTGTTGGACTGTTCACCATGTGCTCAGGTGGGTTTCCTCCGGGTACTCTGGTTTCCCCCATCAACATCAAAAAAATGTTGAGCGCCCCCTGGTGTGGCTGTGCAGTTTCCCCACAGGAACAATAAAGGGATAAAAAAAAAAAAGATATTTGCTGATATGTTGAAATACCTAATGACTGTTGGATTCATGGAGATTAGCTCACCTTAACTTGACAAACGGGTCCTGTTTATTGTATTTATAATAACAAAAACTTGGCTAGGACCAGGAGCATTCCGTTCTCTTAATTTTGTATGAAAACAACACACCTGTTTTAACAATGCTCGTCTCATAATCCTGTCTTATCCCATATTTTATGCCTTAGATATAATGATGGTGCATGTTGGCAAAAACAAACAAGTTTTCAAATTAAACCCTCACTTTAGATATTTATGCGTTTAAAACTGATTCAACACTTTTACTGTGTTCACATCTTGAGGCAAAAGGGTCTCCATATATTAGCAAGAATGTACATACAGAAACTGAATTTGACCCTAAACATACACATGTATCAGCTTACGCTGCCAGTTGTTTTTACATGTGTTCGTTCATTTAATGAGGTCGTCCTGGATTGTTGGCAAGAATGAGCAAAAGAAACCTCAGAGTGTGCGCTCCAAATTTTCTACCACCATCGTTGGCAGGCACATCTAAAGCTTCAGGCAAACATCAAACAATTTAAAGACCGATTAATATGACGGTCCCGCAGCAATAATGAGGCCCGACCTCCAAGACTTAACGGTCTTGCATAATGGTTACATAAGCGGCAAAAGCAAAGAAACTCAGGTATTGTATCAACACTGTGGTGGATGGTGCTGGAAGGAGGAGAAGTTGAGACAGTGTGTGTTGGTTTGTGACTGTGGCGACAACTTAGAGCAGTCTGTCTATGGCAGATGGATGACAGAAAAGCAGCCAAGAACCTGTCATGGTTATTCTCTGGCAGCTGTCATTGGAGACTAGTGTCTATGTCAGACTAATATTTCTGTTTCCAACACCAAACTTGTGCACTACGAACTCAAATCTTTTATTAAAAACTCTTCACTATAATGTTTTTTGTCAAAAAGCAACTGAATCCTTCCAAATCTTTTGGCCATAAGTCTGGCCTTAAGCACAAGTGGCATTTTAGTTTCAAAATATCTTTATTAAACTTTCTATTATATGTTCTGATCTGTTTTGATCCCACACTGTGACACATTTAGTCACTGTGGGAGGTGAAACTTCACAGCTTGCATGTAGAATTTCCATTCCATTTTATACTTAAGTCAGAATCATCTTACTAACATGGCTGCAAGGTAAAGACCTTTTGGCTTTTTCATGGTTGAGTGTAATTAAATTTCTCAAAAGCAGTGTATTTGAGGGCACGGCTCGTAAGGTATATGGGAGTTGTAAAACATGAGCTAGAAAAGCAATGCAACAACCACAGCTAAAGAAACATGTTGAGTTTTTGAAGTGAGAATGTATCTTCACAAAATTCCAAAGATATGATTGCTGAGTTTAAAAAGTAAAAAGTCCTGAGAGTGCCTCTTAAGCTTAAAGGTGTAAGGCACTTCAGTGGGAGTTGGTCCTTCATTTGTCTTGCAAACCCTTCATTTGCTTATAGCCTGGAAGGCATCAGCAGCAATAGTTTAAACATTACATAAATCACAGTTTTGTTCATTATTAATTGTCAGTGTTTTACCTAACCCCATTTACATCTGTCCTGAACAGCCAACAATACACTGAAGAGTCTCAGTCCAGGTTTGTTTAAACGCTGATTGTCCCGTTTCTCCCACTTATTACAAGCACAGCTGTGTTTGTGTGTTGTTTTGGGTTTGATCTCTCTGGATACTTTTTGTCTGGATAAGCTTTGTGATTGGTCGGGTTTTTTGGCACAAGTTGAAGCCCGAAAAAAATATAATGCTTATGTACCTGGATCCTATTTTTTACTCTGTCCTTATCTGTGTCCCATTGTCCAGTATATTATGTTACTTTTTTCCCTTTGTCCTTGCTAAATGTACACACTCTTAAGAAATGTGTATTATCCTGACTCTAAGTCTGTAAATTCTCATAAAAAAACTAGTGGCTGAACTAATGAAGCTGGTTAATCATTACAAATCCTGTGTGGGGAGCTGAGCTCTGGTTGCGACTGCTGTGAGAATATTAAGCAGTGATCTTTTACATAAATAAGTGGCTTAATGTGCTCCACTGATTGGTGCCTGATTGTTACAGTGGAAAATGAGAAAGGCCCAGTACTCAGTACTTGACCAACAAGTATCTGTACATTTTGTGTAATTTTCTTCAGGCTTCAATGTGTTTACAAAGCCATTTGAAACTCAAATCAGGGTCACGGCTCAGCAGTATATTTAAACTCTGCCAAAAAGAATAGAACAGATAACAACTGCAGGAGTTTTGGTTTTTAGCCATAAAACATTGGTTTAATTAAATGGATCCCATGGAACAAGAACAGCTATTGTTTATTGAGGTAATAATTTAGTCATCCCCAGACATGAAGCTCATTTACAGAAGTCTGATTCTGCTGTAGCATGTCTCCTTGTGTGACTTGTGTTGTCCACACAGCAGTTCATTAAACTTAACTTACTATCGGTACAGCTATTCTGAAACTATATAGTAGCATTCTGTTTGAGGTTTGTAGTCTTTGCTCATAAAATTTTCAGCTGTGGTCTATAAGGTTTTGGATCTCATTAAGCTGACTGACGTAAAGGTAAAATGTAAATAAAAGGTCCCCAAAACAAAGTCTTCAAAGAACCCGCTAAAGTAACTCATATTTCAATTGAATGTACCTGAAAGTAGTCTGAATGCTGAATAAAAACATACTGTAACATTTTCAAATGGAAACAAAATCAAGTTTTAGTTTAATCAGACACAATTCTATTGTAGAGTCATTTAGGGTGTTTTACATTATCAGGTGTGATTTGCTAAATTGTCCAGGCTTAGAGCTGAAAGTGAAGAATTAACCACTCTATCAGTTTCTGGAAGCATAACTATGTTATCAGAAATAAAAACCAGAATATCTGCAATCATATCTAAATATTTGCACACAGTGTACATTCAGAGTGTACGTTTATCTATCGAACAGTTGTCCAATTGGTTGTGTAAGTGGGCCCATGGGCATTTGTTTCCCATCGAAAGCCCTCGCGGTCGGATCGCTCTTCGATGTCAGCACCGTGAGAACACTATCGCACACACACACAGAACCACTCCCAGGAAATAATGTGCCACTCCATCAATCCTGGAATGTTTGGAAAAAAATAGATTCGCTGATTAGACCTGGCATCTGTGCCAAAACGCAATAACATGTGGAGACTCACATGTAAAGCAGGGCTTATATCAGAATCTGACCCTTACATCTGTGAAAAACTAAATCCAACATACCAGGATACTTAGAATTACTGGTTCCTCGAGGTTTCTCAAATTTCAGACACAGACCCTAAACACCTCCCAGGCCCATACAACTGCTTGAGAATGAAAAGTCTATGTACATCACTCACAACGTTAAAGTGCCTAAAGCCAGTAAAATCCAACTGGATTTTACAGTCTGGCTGCAGTCAAACGTTTATACTTTTGTAACTTTGTGAACATTTTTTTTCTTTGACACATCCTTACTCCAAAACACTCTTAAAGCTTGACTTATATATGGGCTTAAGAATACCCCAAATTCTTTTGTGGATTTTTGTTGTTTGGAGGAAATCTTGATAGCGATCTGAAGTGGTGGTGTTAGCTCAATTAACCTTTGTCCTCCTAAGTATCAAAGATCATTATTAGCGAGTGTGAGATTGTGCCTTGATCCTATTAGGGAGCAGTTTATTTTTCACACCATGTGGCATAAAGCCCACACATTCTGTCGCTTTTTTTTACTATGTTCCACTGCACCCATTAAACCCAGCGGGATCCGGTTTCTAGTGTATCTACAAGAGTCTTGATTTAATAAGAGGATGCAAAGCCCTCTACAATCCTTGTGTTTGGTTTAATCCCATCGAGCAGGCTAAGAGTTGGGATTACAATTTTCTGGTTCTTCTGCTACTCCAAAACCAGTTGATAGTTGATGATAAAGGTGACAGAGACACATGGCGGCTTTTATACACATACAATATGTTCAGGGGATTTATGCACACATACTGCACATTAGGGGAAAAAAATAATCTTGCACGCGTGCTACACAGATAGTCAGTGTTTTTTTCTGTGTTACACAATACGATTGATGTGTTTTGCTTTATTTATGAGCAAAACAACGTAGGGGCCCCTCTGTTATCCCAGAGCTCTTCCTGTTGGGGGATGGGGGAAGTCTGGACTGACTTTGCAATCGAGGATCTTCCACGCCTGCAATGGAATGTATGACCGGGCTGAAACACAAATTTCTGGCCCCTAGGCAGTTGTTTTTTCAACAGATATAAAGCACTGTCTAGTTGCATGCAACTACCCATCTTCAGTTTATGTGAGGAGGCCATTATTCACTTCTACTCAGATATATACTGCAGCTTGATGTGGTAAATGGCCATACTGTGGATAATATCTTTGCTAATTCAGTAGAAATCTGGTTTGGTTTGATAGCCAGTGCAACATATTATGTTGTTTACACACATGCATAGTAAATCATCTTCTGTTAATTCTGTAAAGAACTGTAACTTTTTTCATTTAGTGAGATACATGCAATGTCGATGTCCATTTTGTTGTGTTTTTTTGCATGGTATGTTCCAAAAACTAAGAAAAATGCATGTTGGCAAAAACAAACAAGTTTTCAAATTAAACCCTCACTTTAGATATTTATGCGTTTAAAACTGATTCAACACTTTTACTGTGTTCACATCTTGAGGCAAAAGGGTCTCCATATATTAGCAAGAATGTACATACAGAAACTGAATTTGACCCTAAACATACACATGTATCAGCTTACGCTGCCAGTTGTTTTTACATGTGTTCGTTCATTTAATGAGGTCGTCCTGGATTGTTGGCAAGAATGAGCAAAAGAAACCTCAGAGTGTGCGCTCCAAATTTTCTACCACCATCGTTGGCAGGCACATCTAAAGCTTCAGGCAAACATCAAACAATTTAAAGACCGATTAATATGACGGTCCCGCAGCAATAATGAGGCCCGACCTCCAAGACTTAACGGTCTTGCATAATGGTTACATAAGCGGCAAAAGCAAAGAAACTCAGGTATTGTATCAACACTGTGGTGGATGGTGCTGGAAGGAGGAGAAGTTGAGACAGTGTGTGTTGGTTTGTGACTGTGGCGACAACTTAGAGCAGTCTGTCTATGGCAGATGGATGACAGAAAAGCAGCCAAGAACCTGTCATGGTTATTCTCTGGCAGCTGTCATTGGAGACTAGTGTCTATGTCAGACTAATATTTCTGTTTCCAACACCAAACTTGTGCACTACGAACTCAAATCTTTTATTAAAAACTCTTCACTATAATGTTTTTTGTCAAAAAGCAACTGAATCCTTCCAAATCTTTTGGCCATAAGTCTGGCCTTAAGCACAAGTGGCATTTTAGTTTCAAAATATCTTTATTAAACTTTCTATTATATGTTCTGATCTGTTTTGATCCCACACTGTGACACATTTAGTCACTGTGGGAGGTGAAACTTCACAGCTTGCATGTAGAATTTCCATTCCATTTTATACTTAAGTCAGAATCATCTTACTAACATGGCTGCAAGGTAAAGACCTTTTGGCTTTTTCATGGTTGAGTGTAATTAAATTTCTCAAAAGCAGTGTATTTGAGGGCACGGCTCGGCACATGGGAGTTGTAAAACATGAGCTAGAAAAGCAATGCAACAACCACAGCTAAAGAAACATGTTGAGTTTTTGAAGTGAGAATGTATCTTCACAAAATTCCAAAGATATGATTGCTGAGTTTAAAAAGTAAAAAGTCCTGAGAGTGCCTTTTAAGCTTAAAGGTGTAAGGCACTTCAGTGGGAGTTGGTCCTTCATTTGTCTTGCAAACCCTTCATTTGCTTATAGCCTGGAAGGCATCAGCAGCAATAGTTTAAACATTACATAAATCACAGTTTTGTTCATTATTAATTGTCAGTGTTTTACCTAACCCCATTTACATCTGTCCTGAACAGCCAACAATACACTGAAGAGTCTCAGTCCAGGTTTGTTTAAACGCTGATTGTCCCGTTTCTCCCACTTATTACAAGCACAGCTGTGTTTGTGTGTTGTTTTGGGTTTGATCTCTCTGGATACTTTTTGTCTGGATAAGCTTTGTGATTGGTCGGGTTTTTTGGCACAAGTTGAAGCCCGAAAAAAATATAATGCTTATGTACCTGGATCCTATTTTTTACTCTGTCCTTATCTGTGTCCCATTGTCCAGTATATTATGTTACTTTTTTCCCTTTGTCCTTGCTAAATGTACACACTCTTAAGAAATGTGTATTATCCTGACTCTAAGTCTGTAAATTCTCATAAAAAAACTAGTGGCTGAACTAATGAAGCTGGTTAATCATTACAAATCCTGTGTGGGGAGCTGAGCTCTGGTTGCGACTGCTGTGAGAATATTAAGCAGTGATCTTTTACATAAATAAGTGGCTTAATGTGCTCCACTGATTGGTGCCTGATTGTTACAGTGGAAAATGAGAAAGGCCCAGTACTCAGTACTTGACCAACAAGTATCTGTACATTTTGTGTAATTTTCTTCAGGCTTCAATGTGTTTACAAAGCCATTTGAAACTCAAATCAGGGTCACGGCTCAGCAGTATATTTAAACTCTGCCAAAAAGAATAGAACAGATAACAACTGCAGGAGTTTTGGTTTTTAGCCATAAAACATTGGTTTAATTAAATGGATCCCATGGAACAAGAACAGCTATTGTTTATTGAGGTAATAATTTAGTCATCCCCAGACATGAAGCTCATTTACAGAAGTCTGATTCTGCTGTAGCATGTCTCCTTGTGTGACTTGTGTTGTCCACACAGCAGTTCATTAAACTTAACTTACTATCGGTACAGCTATTCTGAAACTATATAGTAGCATTCTGTTTGAGGTTTGTAGTCTTTGCTCATAAAATTTTCAGCTGTGGTCTATAAGGTTTTGGATCTCATTAAGCTGACTGACGTAAAGGTAAAATGTAAATAAAAGGTCCCCAAAACAAAGTCTTCAAAGAACCCGCTAAAGTAACTCATATTTCAATTGAATGTACCTGAAAGTAGTCTGAATGCTGAATAAAAACATACTGTAACATTTTCAAATGGAAACAAAATCAAGTTTTAGTTTAATCAGACACAATTCTATTGTAGAGTCATTTAGGTGTTTTACATTATCAGGTGTGATTTGCTAAATTGTCCAGGCTTAGAGCTGAAAGTGAAGAATTAACCACTCTATCAGTTTCTGGAAGCATAACTATGTTATCAGAAATAAAAACCAGAATATCTGCAATCATATCTAAATATTTGCACACAGTGTACATTCAGAGTGTACGTTTATCTGTCGAACAGTTGTCCAATTGGTTGTGTAAGTGGGCCCATGGGCATTTGTTTCCCATCGAAAGCCCTCGCGGTCGGATCGCTCTTCGATGTCAGCACCGTGAGAACACTATCGCACACACACACAGAACCACTCCCAGGGAAATAATGTGCCACTCCATCAATCCTGGAATGTTTGGAAAAAAATAGATTCGCTGATTAGACCTGGCATCTGTGCCAAAACGCAATAACATGTGGAGACTCACATGTAAAGCAGGGCTTATATCAGAATCTGACCCTTACATCTGTGAAAAACTAAATCCAACATACCAGGATACTTAGAATTACTGGTTCCTCGAGGTTTCTCAAATTTCAGACACAGACCCTAAACACCTCCCAGGCCCATACAACTGCTTGAGAATGAAAAGTCTATGTACATCACTCACAACGTTAAAGTGCCTAAAAGCCAGTAAAATCCAACTGGATTTTACAGTCTGGCTGCAGTCAAACGTTTATACTTTTGTAACTTTGTGAACATTTTTTTTCTTTGACACATCCTTACTCCAAAACACTCTTAAAGCTTGACTTATATATGGGCTTAAGAATACCCCAAATTCTTTTGTGGATTTTTGTTGTTTGGAGGAAATCTTGATAGCGATCTGAAGTGGTGGTGTTAGCTCAATTAACCTTTGTCCTCCTAAGTATCAAAGATCATTATTAGCGAGTGTGAGATTGTGCCTTGATCCTATTAGGGAGCAGTTTATTTTTCACACCATGTGGCATAAAGCCCACACATTCTGTCGCTTTTTTTTACTATGTTCCACTGCACCCATTAAACCCAGCGGGATCCGGTTTCTAGTGTATCTACAAGAGTCTTGATTTAATAAGAGGATGCAAAGCCCTCTACAATCCTTGTGTTTGGTTTAATCCCATCGAGCAGGCTAAGAGTTGGGATTACAATTTTCTGGTTCTTCTGCTACTCCAAAACCAGTTGATAGTTGATGATAAAGGTGACAGAGACACATGGCGGCTTTTATACACATACAATATGTTCAGGGGATTTATGCACACATACTGCACATTAGGGGAAAAATAATCTTGCACGCGTGCTACACAGATAGTCAGTGTTTTTTCTGTGTTACACAATACGATTGATGTGTTTTGCTTTATTTATGAGCAAAACAACGTAGGGGCCCCTCTGTTATCCCAGAGCTCTTCCTGTTGGGGGATGGGGGAAGTCTGGACTGACTTTGCAATCGAGGATCTTCCACGCCTGCAATGGAATGTATGACCGGGCTGAAACACAAATTTCTGGCCCCTAGGCAGTTGTTTTTCAACAGATATAAAGCACTGTCTAGTTGCATGCAACTACCCATCTTCAGTTTATGTGAGGAGGCCATTATTCACTTCTACTCAGATATATACTGCAGCTTGATGTGGTAAATGGCCATACTGTGGATAATATCTTTGCTAATTCAGTAGAAATCTGGTTTGGTTTGATAGCCAGTGCAACATATTATGTTGTTTACACACATGCATAGTAAATCATCTTCTGTTAATTCTGTAAAGAACTGTAACTTTTTTCATTTAGTGAGATACATGCAATGTCGATGTCCATTTTGTTGTGTTTTTTTGCATGGTATGTTCCAAAAACTAAGAAAAATAGTCTTTGCGTGTTTTTATTTACAAAAGAAAAGGTCAAATTCAGAAAAATACACTCTTGTAATGTTAAGTACCAATACGAAGCTTATAATCTATGTTTATCTATGTCAAAACTGTAAATAGTGTGTAGGGATTGTGAACTTCCTTTTCTAGTACAAATGAAGTCCACATTTCAGTTCATTTCAATTAGAAATTTCATTCATTCATTTTCTTCTGCTTATTCCTGCCTCTTTGGGCCTGGACGGACAGTTAGTTGCTAAATGGAGTGCACAACAATGAACAAAAAATAGTTTGAGATTGCATAGAAATGTCACACATTGTATATATGGAGCTTTTCCATGTTTTCACTCAGCTGATCTTGTAATTCTGTGCACAATTATAGTTTGAACTGTTTGCTGATGCCATACCAAAACATTCTATTATTAATCAAGTAAACATTTTTATTTTTGAAGTTGTAAAATGTACATTACAAAACCTGAACCTTGTAAAAAGTCCAGGAAATGTTAGTCAAGTGTGACTTCCTACCACACCCGCCACATCCCACCAATGCTTTGTTCTCGCCGGACAGTGGATGTGAGGCTGTGGGCGCGCACGTGGAACACGGGTCACCATTGGGTCAGCTGGTCTATTATTGATTTCCCAAAACACAGCAACCCAACCTTCATCTGACAGTAACGCATGGTTGTCTGACTGCTTTCCAGCCAGAGTTCAACTAAGTGTTTATAGTTGTCAGATTTTAAAACAGGCCAATAAGTGATAATAGGGTGTTTTTCTTTGTCCTGTAACTGTCCCCTTAGACTATTCTTGTGCTTCCACATGATTTCAGATGTAAAACCAGATTAAAGAGGAATGGTTAGGATGCCAGAGGCCATCCAGCATTTCATCAGCTAATATGATGTCAAAATCTGTTCCACATTCAGGACTTTTTGAAGTGCGCTAAATGTAACCAAATATCTGTTGTAGTCCTGAAATGGAGAAAATGTGCAATTTGTAAGAGCTCTAGAATATATCTGCCAATGTGGTCCAGTCATTTGAGCTCTAGTAAAAATGATAGCAAAGTGACAATGTTTTCATGACACAGTTGTGTAACAAGTTAAAACTTAAAGTTCAGTGCTGCTGCATAAACGGATGGGGACACAGCTGCACAAAAGTCAAACACTGCCTCGTGGATGATTCATGGTCTAATCCATCAGTCATCGTTGGGGAGCCTCACTGACGAGCATACAATGCACAGAGACCATTCATGTTTACACACTATTGGTTTACATACCCTTCTAAATTTACAATGGACTGCCAGTGCCGGCGGTGACAATACACTCAGACAATCCCCTATCAAGTTTCTATGTTATGCTCTTATGTTCTTCCTTATTTACATAGACCAAAGCATGTTTAAATATTATGCTCAACTGGTCCATTCAGTGTACACCATTTATCAAATGAAAAAGTACAGGAACATACTAGTCAGAGGTGTTTTCCATAGGGTATAACTGCCCCAAAGTAAAAATCTTTGCTTTAGAAAAAAAAAAACATGTAAAGTTGGTAGAACTCATTACTTTCTGTTCCCACAACTATGAGTGGACAAACTGAGCACTGTGGATGGAGAAGCACATTTATCTTTCACTAAATCTTCAGATATTTTTTTAACTAAGTTTGTTGTTTCTAAAGGGAACTACAGTATTGTTTTAATTTGTTTCCACTGGGTTTATACGTGGAGAAGAGCAGGTCCCTGCAGGGCTACCATAGGTGCTCACAGGCTTTAGCCAAAAACTACACAGTGAACCTTCTTAGGGCTTCTTAGCATGCTAGTTTAAACAGTCACACTATCACTTTTAAGTTTCTTTCCAATGGCCTTATTTCAAACTGGATGCACCTTTATTAAGTAAACCTCATAAAACTGTCGCCACAGGGGTAAGACATTAGCCTAAAAGCTTTATCCAAACAAAAGTAATATTCCTTCTTCCTGGTTCAACTCAAGTTTGAAATGAAAGGGAGCACAGAGTTGAGGGAAGGAATATTAGTAGACTGTAATGGACTGGAAGGTAAATAGTCTATGTTTGGAGTGTGCCACCGTTAAAAAGCTGTGTGTGTGTGTGTGTGTGTGTGTGTGTGTGTGTGTGTGTGTGTGTGTGTGTGTGATCCTCACATTCCAGTGGCAGCCTTCAGAGCAGCTAATCCAGTCTAAGTCAAAGGACCCTTGAACCCCCAGGGCCGCAGCTCTATCCTGTCCGTGCACACACAACTTCTCAAACTCAATGCAAGGCCGTTGCCCTACACTCATCCTTTACTCCGACAATCAGTATCATTTGTCTAACCTTCATTTGATTAGTTGTCTCGTTGTGGGTCATTTTATTGCTTCAAATGCTAAAAGCGGACACTGAGGTGAACTAATCTGTAAGTGGCTGCAATAACCACGATGTCTCTTATTTACAGATAGACTACTTTTTCCTTTGAATGCATTTTTATACCCATACGAGTCTTGAACTTGTTATCTGTTGTGAATCTGATTAAGCCTACAGAATGCATGAAGTCTGGCATTTGTCTTATCATGGTGCCTTTATGTATGCAGCCATCCTGTGTACTCCTGTGTTTAAAAGTAGGACCGATATTAATGGTAAAAATTTGTTTAAAAAGTCCAACAATGACATCATCAGTCAAATCAAGGAAAGTGTGTGTGTGTGGGGCCACTTCAAAAACTTTGAGTGAACCGTGGCTTTTAAATGGATTTCGCAGTAGCCTGTCTGAGACGATCAAGATTTTGCTGCAAACATTTAAGTAAGGCCAAAATGAAAAACTGTAACAGGTCTAAACATGCAAAGATGAATAAAAGCTATCTCACCACAAGGACCTTGTTAGATAAAGCACTCCCAGGTGCACGTTTGCCTCGTTCCCTTTAACCTGCATAGACACACTGAAGCAGTTAAACAGATGACTCTGTGTTTGATGCTGTGCCTCCATGGCAACCATGACAGAGAAAGCTCTATGATATTGTGACATTTTATAAATTCTGTATTATCCAGTATTTATCCACTCTAACGAGGCAACTTCTGATTTAAGTATCTTGTTTTTTGTAGTGAACTACGCCAAAAGATGGAATTCATTTCCTACGATTTAACAGCTTTGGCAAATTTGGGCATCGATGTGCTGCTAAGGTCATGCAGAGAGTAACAGCTGTCTAAAGTGCTGAAAATATGAGTAGGGTTTTCTCCACCAGACTGCACAATCTGTTCCTTTTATTTAGTTCTGCTTTGTGCAAAGGTCCAAGTGCATCCATGTGTGGCTGTGCGGGTAAGTGTGAAATACCCACAGAGATCCAGTGCACACTGCCGTTTCTGCACGTAGTGGATTATAACACACTTGATTAGTTCAGTCTTGACTCCAGTTCATTATTGTTATTGGAAATACATGCTGTTGTGGTTCTGAAGAATTCTTGAACCATGACGTAACACTTCTCAACTTTACAATTGCAGAGAGTTTACACTGACATCATGCCCTCATGGCTGTTGCACAAACAGCTAGAGCAATAGAATGCATGCCTACCCCTTTTTTGACCCCGCGGACCAACCTCTTAAACTTCACCCCAAGGTTTTCACTTGTTAATGGCTTCTTTGGGATCTGTAAATCAACTCCTTGCGCAACATCTAATAATGCTTCTCTTGTGCATGGCATTTTTCACAGCCTTCTGACAATTCCACAAAAAGAGAGGGCAGACTTTTCTTTGAATGTTAATACAGTCCAAACAATAGCTTTTTCCTGAAACAGTTTTGAAAAGGCTAAGATAAAAACAAAGCAATGGAAGTGTAAAAAGAGCATGCAAAACCAAAGCAAGAGTTCTCCCAAGTGCTAAGTCAATAAATACACAGTGACATGTGTAGAGTGTTACAGCATGATAAGAAACCATATAAGCATAATGAAAGAGTAGCACATACTTTAGCACTTGAGTACACTGACCTAAATCCTTAAACAAACATTAAAGATTGTTCTTTCAAAGGAGCATAGTCAATGACTCGCTATATACAGTATATTCAGTGTGCATTCATACTGCACTCCTGTGTAGAAAATGTCCATTCCTGCTCAGTTCCTCGTCTGAGTCAGAATGTGCTTTTCAAAACTTGTGATCAATGTAAATAAACTTGTTATGCTGATGACTAAGAAGCCACATGGTTGGTTAATACCCACGCCCACAGTCCGACAAAAGCTCAGCTGTTCATTACAATAGCTCTTAAGATGGCCATTCTGAGATTTATTTTGAAGGCATCCTATTGGGATGCACTTCTTTAACAGATGACTGGTCTATAAATAGATATCAAATGTAATACTGTAATTACTTGCCAGATTTGAACAGCCCAGGTCCAATGAATGGCTTTTCTGACTTACAACTTAAATGGGTCCAAAAGAGTGCCGTGTTGTACACCCTTTACAAAACCCCAACTGTTTTTATTGCGTGGTTGTAAATATCCAAATGGTATTTTGTAAGAACTGAGACAGGAAAAAACATTTTACTAATGTGGTCGCCAAATAAGACTGAGGGCTTTGTAGCCTTTTCTGACAGCTCTATTTGTACTGGGAGTAGCAAAACAAACACGGCTACTGCAACAGGACAAGGTTACACACACCAGCGGGTAAGAAGACAGCCTTCTACCATATATTTACTCGGGAGGCAAAACTCTAAAAAGAAGGAAGAGGAAGAAATCAATAGTCTGTGAAATAAGTTGAGTGAACGGTCTACTGGGATAAACATGGAAGACAAAAAAGAGAATGTGGCGATTGTCGTAACAGGTAGCTGCTCTCTTGTTTGAGTGTCCATGGTTGACTAAAGGAAGACAGAGTGTTTTCTGTTTGGCCAGTGATCAGAGAGCAAGTTCATATTCTTCAACCATTTTATCAATAGGCACTGTGTTATTTATTGCCAGCATCTCTGCCTTAACCAATCCTGTATGGTTTCCTTCTAGAGCCTCTAAACTCTGAGGTCTAGAGTTATTACATCCATTTATGAAAAAAAAAATATCTCCTCACAAATCAGTTTGCATTTGTCAAATTTTTGATCAACAACTATGCAAGCTGTCATTGTTAGCCAACATTACACAAAAATCATTCAGGACAAAGACAATCATGATATCGCTACTGCCAACTGGCTGCTGTCCAGTACTACCTCATTCACATCAAGCTCTTGCATTGTAAACCTTCCTTGGCTATTCCCGTCTGTGTTATCATTTGACATCCAGACAACATGGTATTTTTGTGATAGCCAGAAAGAAGTTATTACAAGTAATGATAAGAGCAGGGCTAGCAGGTTGAATAAAGTGGTTTAGTAGTAAATGTGTAATGCCTTTCTTAAATTACATGACTGGTAATGCATGCTTTACTTATTGAATATATATATTTGACTCAATAATGATTCAAAAGAAGGACTGTCACATTTTCAGCATATTTATCTGTCACCATAGGTACAGTGCTGTAATAAAGCCAAGCAAAAATAAAATGGTATAGTAGGTATTGCCCTCGTATAAAACTGTACAAGCATCATTTTTCAGCATCTTTTGACGCACTCTCAAGTCAGTGGGCTTATGTTTGTCCCAAAGACGTCATGGATAAAAGCAGGGATAACGCAGTTCCCTGCTTGTACAGTATCTCTGCTGACAAACCGTAATATCAGAGGTGATCAGATCACCCTGACATTTTTATTGCATTTGCAGCTGATGAATCTTCCTTTGGTTGACTAAAAAATGTAATTCCTTGAAAACAAATTCCTTTTGACACAGAGGCCAAGGAATGAATTAGGAAGATAATATGCCTGATGGAATTCTTTTAGTACAATGTCCTGACGCCATCAGTGGAGTACATCACACGTCACTGTAAGAGAAACAAATGTGCTGCCTCAAGAGGGGATTAACCACATTGGCAGCCTTAAGGTGCTGCTGCACGTCTCTCCAACTTCTTTTCTGGCGCTCTATCCTTGTGTATTCCTCGTCCGTGTAAACTACAATTAATCTACAAAATCCACTTGTTTATTACTCGCATAATCCTCCACTAACATTTACCAAAATAGCACTTTTCTTTGGAACAGCTTTGTTGTCATATTTTAACAGCGTTCTTGTACAAAGTTCAACATGTAGATTTATGAAGCTGCATGGAGCTGTCCGGCGAAAAGTTCAGTACGATTAATAATAATGACACTCTGACAGGACATAATTCTTCTGCCTTTACCAGTGGTTTGAGGTTTACCCTGGAAGAAGTCTGCAGATACAAACTAATTCAGCAAACTGCAGCCCTACATGTGAAATGTGCAAATATTATGACATATACAGCCCATACTGCACCAGTAAGACCGGGTACTGACACCTGGTCTGAGAAATCAGCAATAACGCACCAAAAATATGTAGATGCAGTTCAGTAAATGACCACTGGAGTCATGTATTAAAAGCTGCAACAAATGCTTTTCTTGTATATACTTCTAAAATAATTATTTTAGTTTTGTGAGCCAAGTTAATGTCAACAAGTTGATATTTGTATTACTTAAAAGTCCATTTTCGTCCATGTGCTATTTACTGGATTTAATATTACTTGCAAGAATATATGGACACATAACATTCAGCCTGCATTTAATAAGTATCAATGTGGCGTAAGCTTTTACACCACAGACTCGTGCTGCAAAAGCTCCCGTCCCACCACAGCGCAGCTGTCAGTGCAGCCAAAGAAAACGGTATTGTTTTCCAATCAACGCTCACAGCTTTATGAAGGCTGTCCAGCCGCAGATGCAATGGCCATAAAGAGGAGACAGACCGCTGCTGAAGTCAGCGGACGATCACTCACCACGAGATGGAAAGAGAAGGGCGGGGGGTGGTATAGCAGCGTGTGTTTGAATCCACTTTTAAATGAACTCCAACCTGTTGCTTCCTCAGTTCAGCGCAAAAATGCATGACAGCTAAATGTGAGCCTGTGTACCGATTAAAAGCACAGTTCTCATCAGAATCGCCTTTGTCCTCGTGGCCTTAACCCATATCTGTGTGTTTTGCCCTCATCTGACCACCATGCCTTTAGGTGTACAGGAGCAAACACAACACCTGCAACTCTGCAAACTTTCACTGTCTAATTCAGGAAACGTGTGGCTTTGCAAGTGCAGTCTCTATGCCACATGTTGCTTGCCTTTTGCTCGTTTTCTTACACAGGATGTTTTTGTGGTTTTTATTTAATAATGGTAGGGCTATAAACAAAGAAAAGCATCGAAATAAATTTGTAGGCTACTTAATATTCACAGACAACACTCACTCAAGTCCAGCAGATTTGTTACTGGGGTTGAGTCATTGGAATTAAACTACACTATACTTACGAGATAGGAATTTTGTCTGTCGAGGAACACGGAGTCTCCCATGGTCGCGAATAAGTATCCACATATAGCAAGAACAGTCCAACAAATCCTCCAAGAAAAGTGCTCCAAAAGAGCGCTTCTGTGTGCGTCGGGCAGCTCTCCGCTTATCGTCCTCTCCCTTGTTGCTCTAAAGGGAAAAAAAGGTTTGTTTGGAGCGCAGTTTTTTTTTTTAAGAATTGTCAAAGTAGTCTGTGCCAGCGAGTACAACGCAGTGCGTAATGCGTAATGGATCCATACTGCGCGCACAGCCGAGCACTCACTGCTCACAACAGATGCTGAACAGAGCGACAATAAAGATGAGACAGGCGAGGGACAAGTCTGAAGCAGGAAAACATTAGACTTCCGTAGTGCATTTCAAAATAAAACGTGCTAGCTACTGTAGCTCTGAATTCACTAATTGAAATGTCAATTAAAGTTTGTGTTGATTAAATTAAATTAGGAATTTACACATAATGTCCTATTGAACTCCATGGAACAGTAGCCTACGTCTTAATTAAACTCGTTTATTTGATCAACATCTTTAATATTACACAGCTTCTGTCATGCTCTTTGTCATGAATAGGCTACATATTGTTTTCTCTTTTTTTCCAAATTTCCAATTTTCTTTTAATATTGAACATTGTCCAATCTTAGTCCATACTTTGATGAGCCTGAAGCATAAATCATAAATACTCCTTTTTCTTTAGGGAGTTAAATGCCTTACTCTTTAATCCACCTGACATTTTTATCGTCGGCTTTACACGTCAGCTTTTATTGTGAAGAGAAGTCAATGCGCATGTTTCCTTTACAACTCCGCACTGTTGCGTCTTGACTCCAGCTGGAGCGAGGCAGGGGCGGGGCACTTGTGGGGAACTATCAACAGCGGGGTAGCTTCAGTGTTTTCGTGTCACTGACCCACGAATGGAGGCCCACATGATAAAATTTATCTTTCAACAACCTCATGTGGCGTTATTATACGGGCCGTGTTACTGCACACTGATACAGCTGTCTCTGGTACTGTAATATTTGTTATCGAAGCAGTACCATAAGATTGACTTTCAGAGGTATTCACAGGTACACAAGTTTCCTGCCCATTCCAGTGTTGTCACTTGAAGAGATCAGAGCAAATACATTTCAACCTTCCAGGAGGAAATGCAACTGGCTTCAGTGTAACAAAAATGATATTGTTGTCTTTATGTCACTCCTTTCACCTTTTCTGGAAATTATCATTACTGGTTTAAAAACCATGCCATTCAACTTCGGTCTAGATAGTTTTATTTATCAAAGTGATTTTTCTGTCTGTGTTGATTAATACTTCTCTTTGGAGCTCATTATAAAAGGAAAAAAATAAACACAAGTCTAATGATCTTGTAATTGCAGCAGTGATTTTTATTTATTTGCATTCTACTTTGCTAAAAATGCTGTTAGGCGCCATCATGAACGCTCTGTCCGCAAAGTCTTCTTGTGCAATAGGGTGTGTGGAAATGGGAACCTATTGGCCAATGTGTGTCGGAAGACTGGGCTTACATCAAACTCGTAAAAATAAGCAATAAACAAATTTGAGTACAAGCTAAATTGGCCACTTTTGCCATAGACAACAAACTTGGGTGAGCTGAACTGTACTCATCAGATAGGGACATAACCATCTAAAGAATGCCGCGCATGGAAGAAATCATGCTTTATTCTGCAGATAAACCAGGCAACAACAATAAACCACGCCATGTTATAAAGTTACTGGCTCCAGAAAACCTGTTCCAGCAGAGAATGGCTCTTTGGTAGACGCTGCTTATCAGATCATGTGTATATGACAAGTATTTGGCTTCACACTTGCGAGGGTGTGAGTGTACTGTATAAAGTTCCTCGGTGTGGGGAAAAACACAACATGTGGAACAAATGAACCAGGGCACAGCTGTCAGATGTACAGACGTGATAGATAACATTTAAATTTCTAGTCGTTTTTTTGAATCGTTTTTGGAATACACAATGTGATATAAAGGGATGGTGCATGCTATTATCAACATTCTTCGTTATTTGTTGACATCCTTACTTTTTTTTATGTGACAGGGTTAGGTGAAGAAGTAAGGGCCGTGAAAAGGGAAAGCAAGTGGCAGGTCTGAAGTGTGAATACAAATCTCTGCTGAGGTTCAGTTTCTGGGATCACAAGCTATGTTTTATAGCTCTGAAGGAGGAGCCCATTGTTTCCTAAAATGGTGTTCAATGGGCCCAGTGACTCAGCCACACTCACAAGGCAGAGGGAGATGGACAGATAGCTGAGAGGCACCGCACGAGACAATCGATAGTGCTCCCAAATCTACTTTAGCAGCAACACAGAAAAGCAGCATTAACAATTATTTCTGTTTCATCCTAATAGCTATTTTTGCACTTCTCTTCTAGACATGTTGCATAACTAATATACTTTTACAGCCAACACATGTGAGGTAAGCTGTAAGAGCTGTAAGTTGGTGCAAGATTATGTTTACATTGCTGTCGAGAGGTGCAGCATCCTCCATCCACAAGCCGGATGCCTGAGTCGTGAAATCACTGCATTGAGTGGAAAATATTCTGTTAAAGTGCTTTAAGACAGTCTAGATAAGTGACAGAAAAAAAATCTTGCAAGACCTCAGATGTGTTTGATAAACACATCTGAGTGGCGAAGAGTGCACATGGGGATACGCTGGCTTTCAGAAGGGCACAGGTTCAGTGAGTTTTGGTGACACCATACGAGAGCTCCAGAGCTTAACATGGGATACTAGTCTTCAAAACTTAAACATAGGCCTGAAAGTGCAGTACATTTAAATAAGCAATTTATTCTCAGCAGTGGAGCATTTTATTAAATAACATTCCCAGTTAGTCCCCATGACCATGTACTTCCCAAGATCTGGAGATGGTCACTATAAGGCCTACACAGTGTTGCTAATGGGATATCCCACAAGCGACTAGGATGCAGAAAATACATGTCCCTACAGAGCCAATTAAATGTGCCTAAACTTAAATGTACACTGCTGTCTTTTCCAAAATTTGGAAAGAAAACTTGCTTTATGACCCAATTTCTGTGGCTCTTGGGTTTCTTCTTTCAACTGAAACACCTCAGTGCATGACCGTTATATTTATTTATCTAGACAGTTCAATTGAGTTGTTCCCATAGTCCCATGTTTATTCGCTTATTAGCATGTGGTGGTAACTCTGTTTTAGACGTTGACCTCTGACATCAGTTTAACAGAATGACAGACCTGAGTGCAAGAGACCAAACTGGAAGCAAAAAAAGGGCAGAGAAAAGGAGGGGTGGAATAGTAAAACGTGGACTCCCATAAATGAATTTACAGCAGGAGCAGCACAAAGCGGTGCCGGGGGATGAGCTCACGACTGGAGAATGTGTGTAAGAGCCAGTCGAAAAAAGACAGGCAGTCCAGCAAGATTTATTTCACGAAGGAGACTCAGAAGACAAACAGGCAAACAAACAGTGTTGACCAGTTGTGCCTTGGACCGTTATCAGACCGTCCTGAGCAGTGCAAAAGTTGTTTTTGTAGCTAAACCGATCATTCGACATGTGACAGACACACATGTCTAGCACACACACACAGTGACGACAGCAGTGGTCTGGATTCAATCTGGGGGGATTCTATCCACAAAGCAACCCACTTGTCCACCATCTATATACTCTACCCAAAAGACCAATAGGAGGAGATAGAAGGACAAAGAATTCTGGGTAGTGACCCTTTATGAGTGACCCCTTATGTTTACAGCTTTTATCCATTAGAGTGTGCTTAAACAGGCGGCCAGGTCAGGACACTGTGGGTGACTAGCATGACCCTGACCTCAAGGCTTCAACAAGACAGGCCAAGGTGGGAGGTGTTTGGCCATTTAGACCACCTTCACAGCTTTCAGACAAAAAAGTGCATTATCTCGAAGAGCATATTTTAGGTCTGAACATTACCAAAAGAAAGAATACCATTCCACGCCTCTATCAGGCACTACATATCCCATCTGTCTTTGCATCACAATGGCACAGCACATGAGTGATATATGCATTTTCCTGCAGCCCATTAAAGTTGTACATGTTTCATTTGCGACTGAATTCTCCAATGTTACTTAAAAGGTCATTGTGTCCAAACTTAAGAGGCAACATTAATTTAGTGTTCTAAAAAATGCCAGGTTCTTAATTGTCTGCATCCACCAATAGTCAAAACAAAGGAGAGTTGTATAATGGAAAACATCTGGTTTGACTCTTTTATTCAAACAATATTTAATTTCAAACCTTCTGGGAAGACATTTTAAAAGTAAGGTGCTTTTGTTCAGATAAGTATATATTAAATTGCAAATAGCATGTACTATATTATCTCCTAGAATGGCCATAAAATGCAAACAGCATTGTCTATTAAGGTTTAAATAACTTAAACTGTCTCCTACAACTGTGTCCTACAAGGATACACATTGTAAATTTCCAAAGAACATTTGATCATTACAACAGTGTGTCAAAGTGTGTCAAAGACAATCCCTCACTAAACACCATGGACAATGTAACTCAAGAGCAGCAGTACAGTGCTTTGTAATATACACTATACATGTTGACACATCTTCAAATAGACCAATAGACTTTGCCACCCAAGTCTGACCCCAAAAGAGGTTTTCCAGTAGGCCCACTACTAGGGCTCTAATTTATTGCTGTAGTTTTATGATTACAAAATCCCATAGTTCACATTTTTCCTGCACGTTTGGATGAGGTCTGAGAGGTGTTATTGTTTATTTCAGGGCTGGTCCATTTAAATATAATAGAAACAATGTAAAGTGATAGTCCTAATGTGAAAAGCTGATTTGTATTCATCGGTGCAAGTACCAAAACAAGCTCATAAATCTTGTTCTTTGTTGCTGACTGTAGAGTTGCAGAACAAACCTTGATAGGAATTATACCCATTTCTATTAAAGTCTATTCAATGTCTTTTTAAAAGATCATTTGCGATGCTGAGCTCTAAAGGCACGATGAACTGCTCATGTGTCACTGTTCAGTTTACTCTCTTTTATTCTTTTTTGGGTCATTTCCTGTTGCTGGTTTGGTTGCTTTTATTCAACCATGACTTAAACTAAAGTACATTAGACACTATAATTGTCCTCTACTGTAGACAAAAGGAGTACCTCATCATCATTTACGATGATGAATTACTGTTCTCGGCTGCGAGCCTGTCTGCCTAAATTAGATTTCTTTCACCACTTTTGAGAATGATTTGTGAGAAAGCTTGAATATGGGAATGTGCTAAGATATTCTCCTCACACTCGAACAGAATGAGTGCAGGCATATTTCTTGATACTATTTGTGTGTGTTCAGGTGTTAGACATATAAGCATGTGCAGCGAGACGGTTTTCATCACCCGTTTCATCATACATCAAGTCATTTCAGGCCAGTCTTTCCGGCCATATAGTAGCATGTGTATGGGTATATCTCAAACTCTTCATGGGCCGACTGACAATATGTGTGTGTCAGTGAGTGTGCGGAGAACATAAGTGAGTTGCACGATAATCAGCTACAAGTCACACACATGGGACTTCAGGGCTGCTAATGTATTCCCTTCCTAAATGGGATAGAGTGAGGAATAGCACAGGCCAATTTTAGCTACACACATGACAAGCCCAATCTGTTTTGACCATTCGTTGTGTGACTCAATGTGGCCACAATGCTTCATCATCTCGCATCACCTTAGTGCACGTGCACACGCTCAGTGTCTGCTGCCGCCCACGTCTCCTTGATGATTTCTGCCACAACAGTTGCCATGGCGTCTCGGTGCACCAGCTGTGTGGGACAGCACAATAAACAGGTGCTGTGTTTTCTCTTCAGTGGTGTGAGGATATACAAAGATACAGTAATACAGATAGAAAACTAATATTAGACCATGTAAATCAAATCTAGACAAAGTAGCCATATTGATTTGGTTTGTTTCAACATGTGTAGTCTCATGACACACTTCTTAGACAATATTATTATTTCTGTACTTATAATGCATTTACTGGCTGCAACCAAGCTGGAAATAGTCGTACTTACTTGTTGCTATAGCAGCTGAGTGAAAGTGTCTGGGTCATTATGGGAAAATAGAGACCTAAATACACTTGCATGTGCATGGATGTCCACCAACTTCATATAGGGGAGCTTGACAAAACAACATACCAAATATAAAGTCTAAGAGCAAATTCAATGAAACACACATTCTCAATGTAGACAGCCAAGTTTTCCCGCAAACTCAAGCATTTCTTTTTTAAAAGAAGTGTCAGGGCTTTGGAAAACACCGGCTCCATGCTTGTTATAATGCGTCAAGTGATCCGCACTTCAAAAAAGGCAAAACACTTCACTCACTGTGGTTTCTTTTGTCACTGGCACAGTTCTGCCTGACATAGAAGGTTTAGCCCAGCACTTGAGTAAAGCAGAAGGCTCAGCCGTCGAGGGGCTTCTCGCTAGTCAAGAAATCTCCAGAGATGCCAGGTTTGAAATATTTGGAATAATACGGGAAAATGTCCGCTGTGGGATGCAGTGTTAATGTGTTGACAAAGTCTCCTTTTGCTGAGGGAGAGCATTTAGATGATGTAAGTTATCTACTGCCACACACACATATGACATCCACTTATGAAGCTTAATGGAGGGCTAGCATGGGTCCAATTACCTCCCTGTATGTAAATGAGTGTTTGTCAGCTTCTTGTCAATGGGCTTTTTTATGGAAATCAAATGGAAATGACGCAGGAGACAAGAGCATTCAGGCAAAATGGAACTGAAGTGGTTTGTGCATTGTGTGGTGGATTTGTTTAGCTGTAATTTGCAATGGGCGTGACTTGTATGCATAAAATAGTATTTACCATGGTTTGCTTGACCCTTGCCTCGATCTATTCTATGTCCCAAGAGACCTATTTGTTTCTCCGCCACACCTTTGCTGTTTTGCTTTTCTTTTTTGGAAGTGTTTTAAGTCCAGTGAATTCCACCCATGACCCCATTTCACTTCTTGACTTTCACAACATTTAAATAAAAGCCTAATGTATGTATTAAAGTCCGAAAATGACATTCAAAACAAAGAGCCCCATTGCTGTGTCGTAATGAGACAGGAGGGCAGTTGTACATATTTGGATGAATCAACAGTTTTAGTCGATTATCTTTGCTGTCATTCATGAAGGGAACATTCCTGAAGCCTGTGTGTTTGTAATACAGGCCAAATATTTACATCCATCAAGCCGAGAAGAACTGAGGCTGCCTGGTTTGACTTTGATAAAGGTTCGATATGCTTGAGGAGACTTACATTCTGCCTCATTCACGGATTGTGTGTAGAGCTGTGCAAACATGCATGCAGTTATGTGCTTGTGTATACTAGCACTCGTATGCATGTTTAAGGATAGAAGTATCTAACCAAAGGGTATACTTTACTTTACTCTGTGATCAACCATGATCATGGGGCAGTCCAAGAAATACCACTTTAATTAAGTGTAATGCCATAGAGTGTGATAGAAAGAACACACTTCACAGCAGGATTCACACCAGAAGAGTCACAATCACTGATCGCTGCTCGAGAAAGTTCAACTCTTTGCTTGAACTGATGGAAAGAATTAAATCTTGTTTTGGGACTAGCTGTCTCTTAAATAATACTCCTTATTTACAAGAAACTGAGCTCTATTTAAATCTAGCCTCAGGTTGACACAATAATTATTTGGTCAGTGTTCTCTACTGAGAGTATACCAATCTTTGAGAGTTTGTGACATTTAAAATTGTTTTCCCGATTTGGCCATTTATATGATGAAAACCAAAAAAACTGTCCAGAATAGTCAAGATAAGTAGTAAACTTTTTGGACGTAAACAAAATCAACTGTCTCAGCATCACAATAAAACACAGACGATTATAGTCATCCTCTCTCTCAACACTTTCAGCATCTTCATTCAGGCATTCATTAAGGTACAGGCTCACAAAAACATCTATAAAAAGTCCTTTGTCCCTGTTGCAATTAAAGAGCTCAACCAACGTCTGTTATTTCCTGGCATATCTATTGCACACGAAACAATAAAGTTTATTCAACTGAATAATGACAATGTGCTCCTGAAATGATTTTACAAAAAAAAAAAAACAGGTTGTCTTATTTTGGACACTTCATTTCTGTAATTTACCTGCAGCCTGTCGACCATAACTGCATGAAGGTCCTACCAACAGTCAGCTAAAAGACTACTTAATTTAATTATAACATAAAACTGTTTTGTGGTATTAATTTCATAACTTTGTACCAATTGTACTTTTTCACACTTGATCATAGACCATCAGCTCCATGCTTTTAGATAAACTCGATTCCTCAGACAGTAGGTAGACCTGACCATCACTAGAGCCTGTTTGGTTGGTGGAGGACAGAAGGTGGGGGTTGACAGTTCCATCCCATCTTTTCTCCCTGTGTTGCCTCTGGAATGCAGCTAGAATCTAAGCTGGACTGCCCTGCCGGCTCCACCCTCTACTCCCACCACCTCAAATCATGCTCCACACACTCGAGGTGGACAGCTGCTGCTTCTTCTGCTGGCTCCTTTTCTTAACAAAAGAGCCAGCGTGTTGGAACTTGTTTGGCTTGTGCGCGCTACTTTTGGAGCTGTAAAATGTGGGGAGTGGACTTGTGCAGACTGTAGTCTGTACGCTAACTTTGTGTATTGTTTATTGAGCATATAAGGAAAATAGCACACCAGCACTGACAACAAGTTATTTAGAATATCATATTACAGTATTTCTTTGGAAATGTATCCGTACTACAATAAAACAAAATCTGCAAGTGACGTATGCTCCAAAAAAACCTAGACTGCCCATGTTAGTGCTAATGTAATGCCAGCTGAAGTATATCAAAGTGTAAGTGTACAATAATGTGAAGGGAAATATGTAGGATATTTAAGGTAAACATCATCATGCACCTTTAAACATCTATTTAATCTGTATAACCTTCCCTGTGTTTTGCATTTTCTTTTTTCCTAGAATCCGCTGGAACTGCGTCAGAGCCTTTGAACATATAAACTGTCTCTTATGCTTATGTTGGAGAAGGATGCTTTCTTTGTTCTCACTCCTACAGCCAGGGTCAGCCCCGTGTTTACATCACCGGCACGTTGCTGCGGCAACAGACGGAGGAGATGGATAAAGGGGGGGCACAGGCAGGAGTTTGATTTAGAAATCCATGAAAAAGCATATGCAGAAACAGGAGCAGCGCCTGTGCTGTTTCATTACGCAGCAAAAACGTAATCCGTGTGAGTCACCTCATTGGCTTCTCGGCTGCTTCGGTTGGATGTTTCAACATTACACACAGCGCAGCTTTGAAGCTATGAAGTCAAAAAATATGAAGGCGCCATAACCATTAGCTTTAAATTGTCACCATGTTGTTTTTTTGCCTTACTCTAACAGTAAACATATCTGTTCATTCTGATTAGTGATGCTGTCATTTGAGGAGTTTTATTCTGATAATCAAGGGGCCAGGTTTGTTAAATAACATTTACATTGAAATCCTGCATAGCAAGTCTATAATTGGTAGTTCTACTGTTCCCTTTTATGTATTTATTTTTACCATTTATTTTATCTTAGAATTCTTTAAGTCAATACTTTTTTAGCCTAAATTCCATCTGTTGTCCCAACATTCTCATGTGAGACGAGACGAGACAACACTATGAACTGAGGAGAGCGGGAATTGAACCACCAGCCATCCGGTTATAGGAGAAGCACTCTACCACTGAGCCCATAATAATAACCTGGCTGAAGTTTTTAAAGATCGAGCCCATTGTGCTACTTATCTACCTCACCATGATACACAATTTCCAGTAAGGTATTTCTTTCTTCTGCTTAGAGAAATCCAACTTGAAGCTACTTTTCCTGAAGCTGTAATCCCACTTCCCAACAGTGTTGCTCCAGAAAATTAACCTGATTTTACTATTCATTTTGTACTGCTCTGAAGACTAAGTGGCGTTCTGCCAAAGCAATGGAAAGATTTAATAACTTCATAAAGCCCCAAAAAGCATGAAGATCGTAAATGGTAAACACGTAAAAACGTTTGGAGGGCACATCTGCACACACACACACACACAGACACACACACACACACAGACACACACACACACACACACACACAAAAACACACACACACAGACACACAGACACACACACACACACAGACACACAGATACAGACACACACAGACACACAGATACAGACACACAGACACACAGATACACACACACACAGACACACACACAGATACAGACACACACACACACACACACACACACAGATACAGACACACACACACACACACACACACACACACACACACACACAGATACAGACACACAGACACACACAGACACATACACACAGACACACACACACAGACACACACACACCCACACACACACAGACACACACACAGACACACACACACACACAGATACAGACACACACACACAGATACAGACACACACACACACACACACACACACAGACACACACACACACACAGACACACACACAGACACACAGACACACACAGACACATACACACAGACACACACACACCACACACACACACACAGACACACACACACACACACAGATACAGACACACACACAGATACAGACACACACACACACACACACACAGACACACACACACACACACACACACACACAGACACACACACACACACACAGACACAGACACACACACAGATACAGACACACACACACACACACACAGACACACACACACCCACACACACACACACACAGACACACACACACACACACACACACACAGACACACACACAGATACAGACACACACACACCCACACACACACACACAGACACACACACACCCACACACACACACACACAGACACACACACACACACACACACCAAGGCTGCCGTAAGTCATTTCAGAGCCTATTTAAACTCTATTAACACACAGCCTCCCTGCTAGCCATAGTTAATCCAAGCCAGGTGTGGGTTGGCGACTCATTTTAACCCGTACCTTCTCCTTCTCCATCTTCTCTCACTCTGGTCATATTTTCTCCCACAGTTATCCCCAAACCTGGCAGGCCCACAACACAGCACCTCCTCCAATTAGGTAAAATTAAGGTAAATTGCAGTTCTCAGCGGGAAAGCATCGCTGTTAATCCGTTTAAGCACAGTCATCTTTACACTCAGCCACAGAGTTTTCGCATTTCATTACGTAAATGTTCCAGCTTTTATTGATTCTGAGCATTAGCTACATCTATTTTTTTTTTTTATTCCAACAAATGAAAAGTGACACTGTCTCTGCCCTTTCTGGCTGAGTGCCTGAAAAAAGGGGCTCAAAGATAATGCACTGTGACAATCTGGTTATAAAACAGAGCCCCACAAAGAAATAGATCTAAAATTGTCACGTATAGCAATATAATTTCATGAGCTTTTGTGTCCTGCTGCTCACATTAACAACCTGCCTCCTCTTCTTCTACTGTTTAATATAAACAAAGGATTATTGCTGTTGCTCGAAATGTAAAATGCGTCACACAGGGCAGAGTTCTTCCAGGAAAGACCGACCTGGTGCCAGTCACAGTTAAAACCAGGATTTGGTATTTAGCAGTTATGATAAATTTGTAAATGAAATATTTTCCAGATTAATAAAAGTTGAACAAATCAGTTTGTTAAATAGCATCAGATACAGTATGTAAATAATAACAACTTTTATTTATTTCTAACATTAATTTTGCTCAAACACCATTTATAATGATATTTTGCATAACTTTTTTGAAACACTGGCGGTGGCTGTTCCATTACTGTACTATTTACCCGCGGACACAACATTTACACTGTACAGAGAAAGTAAAGGCTTGTGCGTCCACTCTACCTGGTCTATGACTGATTGCTACACAGGGATTATAAATCCAGCTGAGATCCCCAAAAAATAACTCTGTGCTCATGCACGTGAACGTTCTGGGAAGAATGGGATCTGTGCTCGGAAGTGATGTGCTCCTCCTTATTAAAACACATTGTTATGTTTGTGTGTGGGTATGTGGGTGTTGGTGACAGTACAAACAACTCCACGCTGCAGGAATTCTCCTATGAGAACACTTTGCAAATGTGCAATAATAACACTGACACTCTCTACCGGCTCAATGGTTTAAACAGGACAGTAGAATATATGCTAGGGTTTAATTGAGTCTGAAGGGATAAGTACTGTGCACCCCGCAAAAGGTCTTTAAGGTCTGCGTGTAAATATTTGAGGTGTAACATATTGTCAGCCTGTAAAACATCCTCAGGAAATGAACGCACGGATACAAATATTGGGTTTGTTTCTCTTTTGGTGTATTTTAAACATTTGCTTTCGCCCTCAGAGTGATAAAATATGTTCTGTGCGCAGCTGGTATCGTCTCCTGTAATGTTTTTGTAAGATATTCTGGACAAGGCAACGCTGAGGAGACAGATGTGCACAGCTGTGACTGTCCGCAGAGCAGCCCACCCACATTTCCCTGTGATTCATCATTTGTCTGTGTGTGTAAGAGACTTGGTGCATTCACGAGCAGCTCTCACACTACGGTTCAGCTGAAGCTCACTAGCTCCTTCTGCTGGATACAAAAAGTTTTACAGTTAATGCTATTAAAAGATAAAACTTTTTGAGCAATTTCTAGTGGCAAGACTTGCATTACAAAATGTGAAAAGTCAAATATTGTGGACTATTTGTGTCTTTTACTGCACAAGATTTTTTGAAAAATTTAAAAGGATCCTCAGACAAAGTGAACCCCCTAAATTTGGAAATGATGTCTGTTTAGAACAATATCGAGTCGAATGAATCTGTAAACCAACTGCACTGTCTCTTTTTTGAATGTGTCGCCCTCAGCCAATCACAGCTCACAAAAGAAGACTATTAGACATTATAGAAACCCAGAATAAACTTGGATTTGAATGTTCGAGGATTTACAAAATGTTGCATACTGGGCCTTCAAAGAGTTGCTTATGGATAATGTCAATTAAAGTTTTGTCATATTTACCTCAATAAGAATCAAAATTTGTAAAACAGGACAATAAAGACTAAGTTTGCTGCTATCCACTAGATGGCATTAGTTCTGTGTCGAGGTTAACCATAAAAATGCCTTTCTGATAAGCTAATCCTCACGATTGGAAGCATCATTTTTATCATCCGCTCTCAGCACTGTCCACGTGAGCTGCACAGTCCTTGACACACACACACACACACACACACACACACACACACACCTGCAACCAATCCAACTTGCATCTCACTCACCACTGGAGTGTGTGGAGCTATTCCTCACACTGAGCCATTCTTCTATTTTTAGCCGCACAGCTCTGGCCATGTCTTAAAAAGCCTTCTGTTTTGCTTCCTTACGGTCGCACACATGTCAGAAAGAGGCTGAGCGGGGGTGAGAGACTTGAGGTCCCTCCGCTTTTAAATCACTTTGATTTTTCACAGCCTGGAGTTCTGTATATGTTTATCCAGGGTTAGATTTCCTAGAAGCCAGTATGATCAGGACTCAGGAAGAGAAGTTTTTTTTGTTTGAAGTTATTGAACTCATTCTGTGCCCATATCTTTACATAGAACTTTAGTAAAGAACTTTCAGGACAGCTTTACCTGCATTATCCTTGAATGTTTCTTAACAATGTTATCCTTCAGCATTTCAAAGAGTAATAACAGGAGGATTAAAGGCCACCCTTTACGTTTAACCTTGCTGCACAATTTGGGAACAAGTGGCAGAGAAGAGTCAGGCCGAGGCTGTCTTCAGTCTTGTGCCAGCCAACAGTTTGAGTGTAAGTTCACTCCCGGCAGATAAGAGTGACTCCTGAGAGCTCGGGGAAGGGGAGTGAGGAGAGAACACAGCAGATAAGGCGATGGTACGAAGATGTTTCACTGTGAAGTCAGAGCAGTATTCTCACTGTGTGTAAGATGTACAGGGCTGACGTTGTCCAAGTTATTTGGTTTTATCTCTCAGTGACGGTCTATCAGTGCCACTTTCCTGTTACTACTGACTATTTTCTGTGTCACATTACAGAATATTTTTTCTTTTTTTTTATTACATTTACAGACTTGTCATATTTCTTGTGAACAGATTGTACCAAATAAAAGAACACCTTCCTTGACATTTGTCTGACTTGGACATTTATTAGTATTTTTTGTTAACTTGCCAGACTGAAAATGCACAAAAGTATTAAAGCAGTAAGTACCAAATAATTGCTACAGATTACTGCTCATTGTCACCAGACATATATGATTGTACATGGGAAAATATGAAGCTAGGTTTGATGAAGGCGTGGTTCATGAGAAAAAAAATGATTGCGGCGTGCTTTCAGTGTAGACTTTGGAAGAGAAAAGAGTGACCTGTCCAACAACAGTGACGTTCCCAGACTGTTTTTTCCCTCAAAGTATAACTGCTTGTGTTGTGCAAATCACAGAGAACATTGAAGGCATGGTAAAGAATATGGTAAGAAACTGAGACCAGAGGTCACTCAGTCAGTAGCCGTCTCTCTCGTAGACAGAGCCCTGAGGCGTGAATCCCTGACCTGGAATTCCAAATAAATAATTCCCCCAAGCTCCCCGCTGACAGAAAAAGGAGAAGCTACTCTCAGGAGGTGCACCATCCAAACACATTATTTGAAAAAAAAAAAAGATTTATTTAAACTTGTCTTTAAAGGTATATTTGACCAGTGGACATTGGATAAGTCATGCAAACATACGCTGAAGCATATCCACATACACACTTCCAGGTATTAATGCTGGAGGCTTAACCCTCAGTGCAGTCCAAATCCCGCCTGTGTGCAGAAAGGTTCAGCTAATCCTTACTAAATACAGTATGAAACACTTTTATTGAGTAATTAGGCTTGGACAAAATAGGGCTTTAAACTGGGGTCAAATGATCTGTGGTATATGCCATTAATTAAGAATCCACACGCTGTAGTGAAATCATAAACCAAACCCAGCACAAAACTAGAGTAGGAGATTTAAAGCGTGATAAAAATTGAACACAGAATTGGATTTTTATTTTTCCCTTTGGACTTATTTTTCAGAGCAGTTCTCTTGATATGGTTTATAAAGATTCTCACAAGCACATGGCAAAATATTAAGTATCAATATCTGCTCATGGATGTAATGGGTGATTATTTATACTATGTTATGCAGAAAATTGTGACTTTACTGTTATTGATAAAAAAGTACTTCCATTTTAGTTTGAAAATGGCTCTATAATTACTTATGGGCTGTTTACACGACAACGCATTTTCCCAAACCCTGCAATGATTCTGTTCTCTGTTTACACAATGCCAGTGTTTTCACACATCAAAACCAATGTATTTTTTGTTTGTTTGTTTCATTGAGGCTGCTCTTTCGTTCTCATGGAAACGGTGATGATGTCATCCTCTCTGAAAAGAATGACGTCATAGGCATAATGCGCATGCGCAACCAACATCTGCACTGAAGAAGAGGTAGCAGAAGTAGCAAAAGAAAACCCACCCCCTTCTGGTCTGGCATATGTACTACATCGTTTTGGGTGAGAAAACGGTGACATTTGGTGGTAAAAGTGAGAAATTCCACAACTCACACTTCTCCTGTTGGAGCATGTGAACAGCTATGGTGTCCTACATGGTTCCTTCCGCTTGGGTATATGTAGAGCTTTACATGACTATTTTTCATGATTTTTTTCATGATTTTTGATGAAACGTGTTAAATTTTGGATGCAATAACATTACTTTAGCCAATGCAGCTTTGACTTGTGGCTACATCAAGCGGTCAACTCCAGGAGGCTTGTAGTCACTAAGTGTTGCTTCCAAGGATTGATGGAGCTTTGCGATGTTGTGCAACTTCTTTCCCAGTGCGAGTGTCAAATGGCAGGAGTTTAGCCTAATTGAGATGCATAAATGGTGAGTTAGAAAGTTGAAGAGCATGGGATATGTGAGAGGATTGTGAGCATGCCTTCCCTCTGGCCCGTGACAAACCACAGTAGAAAGCGCATTAGTGGACACAAGGGTCAGTGTAATACAGACCCGCTAATGCCCAAGAGACTTCATATATTTGCCTTCGAGGTCCAAAGGAGCACAATTAGATCATCCACCCACTGTCCTCAGATTGTCTCCCGCATGTATCAAAACATTAACGCACATTTAAAGTAACTCAACACTTCTGCTCTCTTGGTGGAGGAGAGCTCTAATCGGCAACAGACAGAGACTGAGAGATTCTGGCTGCGGAAATTAATGTTTACTTTTCAGCCATCTCTATTTCAGGCCACGCCATTTTTTTCCTTCATTGTTGAGAAAACATCCCAAAGGAGACGTGAGATTGCTGAACCAAAATACAGCCAAACAATCCTCGTCAGGTCATATGGTTCTTTTCAGCAGAAGATCATGCAAACTTGTCAAAAAATTGCAGCATGAGATATTGGGTTTCTCTGCACAAACCAGAGGAGGCTTAAAACATTGTTTCACAAGCATTGTACAGTGCAGTCTGTAGCTGCTTCTTATTTGTACCAAATGTTTGAACAGTCTTTGAACCCCTTGAACTGCCTTTGGTGCAATTAGCTTGCCTTATTGCATTATGACAATATTATTGTACAGGAAAGAGGCTGGTTAAAGATGAAAGGGCTATTTAAAGGCACAGCATTAAGGATTTTGACTGGTGGGTCTATTTTAGAAGTGGGATATATTTTAAGTCCTTTTTCATGAGAGTAAATCAAATCCAAATGACAACTAATGTGTTTATTTTACCTTGTAAAGATCATATCTACAATACAATAAGAGTGACTCCAAGATGGCTGCCATTTTTTAGCAGCTGCATTTCATGGCGCAAGCATGAATATGGAGCCTATAGAACAATGACATTCATACTGAACCTTTTGTTGATTCTTTGCTATCATCTGTACATATATACTAGTCTATGAGAAAAACTCTCTGGCATATTTATCTGCATTTATATGTTCCATGTGTTTTTTTATTTTAAAGCAACACTTGAAAGCTTGAAAACCATTAAAATACCCAACCTCAATATAGTTTGAATGGGACCTTTAAACAGTCCTCACAAAACAAAGAGAATAATCAACTCTGTGCTCTCAGATCATCAACAGTCCCATCTGTGTTTGCAGCAGTGCAGTTTCACTCTGGGTCCTTTAAAGGGTGCTAATCTTCAAATGTGGCATAGTGTTGCTTTAAAACTCTGACTAACTGGGGAAATTGACACTAATTTAAAACAGTTACATACTGTATTTCAAGATGAAAACAGATTTGTGTGAACCTATAGGGTATATATTCCTATAGGGTTTCAGTGAATTGAACTTATTCTGGCAAATAGTGTGTGGTCTAGTGGCCCATTGTGTGATTATTGCAAATTTCACACATATTTGGCTGAAACCTTGTGTACATCTGAGCGCTCTTAACAATATGTGACAGCATTTTTAGAGTACAAGTAATACAACACCTTTTTCAAATGTACCGAAAATAAAAGATGGCTTTCTAAAAGGGCAAAACTGACTTGGTCACAATACATACAAAGTCCACTGAAAAATTGCCAGAATTCTGATTCCGCTTCACTTAACATCAGCCGGTGTAATCAAAAACAATGGTTTCATAAAAGTTCCACACACAAACATTATTGTTAATCCACTAAATCAAGCCAGATCAAGTAATAAATGGCATTTGCAACAATCACACAGTGGTTTAAAAAGTGGTATGAAGTCCTATGAAACAGACAGCTTTGTAATTATGAACAACCAGACCCATAAAACGTAATAAGGCCTGTAGTACATCAAACTACAGCTAATGCAGAGCCGCAGAAGTTTTCCCCAGAGTGGAAATGTACAGGAACAGCACGCAGACAGCATCTCTACACCATGAGCTGTGATGTATGGGCCCTGGTATTTGAGCTAATTACAGCAGTTGTAGGAGGACATGCCCTTGGAATATAAACGTAATTTTATCAGGTGTAAGGAACATGGAGGGTTCGCAGACTGGCTCACATTTTCTACTGTAACAACAACGCTGACTCAGGATGCTATGAAACAGATCACTGTAAGAAGCCAAGATAATCAGCATGCACAATTTTATGAGTTATGCTCCACTGGGGTTGATTTATTGTAAAAAGTAAATGTTTGCCAGTGTTTCTCCAGAGTCAAGTGTATTCAGTGGATTTCGTTCTAAATTCCATAGATGTTGAAACATCAAGGTCTTCTTCCTCCTTCACTTTGCAAGAACAAAGGGAGGCAACAGGGGAGGGAAAGCTAAATGATTTTCTCTTGGGTTCACAAGTTCATGCCTTTTTTTTTTGTTTTCCAGCCAATATGACGTGTTTTCAAACATATAGTTATATTATAGGTTTAATAAGACATTCATCAAGGGTTGTGTGGGTGGTAATGCGGTTACATTTTGCTCCTAGTTCAAAAATCTCACCCAGGACCATATGTTAATATTATTGTAAAAAACACAAGCCATTGGCTGTTGGCAGAGACCCATGTCAACAGAGCAACTTGGATGGTTCATAGCTGGACAACGGCAAACAGAGCAGTTTACACTTTTATAAATACCAACAGTGAAGCCAAATGCATCATTTATGATAAAATAAATATGACACTGGGAGTTTGAAAAGTTTCTGCAACACAAGACAATTTAAAACACACAAGCAATGAATTAATTTCCACTTGTGTTGGAGCAAGTGATGTCACATGGATTTCAGTCAAGTCAAAACAGTTGCCAGTTTTGCTCCACAAATAACCCCTTTTTCCAAATAACATTACTCCTTTTCAACTCAGTTGTGTGGTAAAAATAGTTAATTTGAGAAATGAAGCGTGCAAATCATACCATTCCACCACAAGGAAAGAAAACAGCTCCAACAGTGGTATTTCTCACTAAAGGATATAGAGTAATCTGATATTGGGCTGATTTTCTGCTCCAAGTCTCTTGTAAAACATAAGGGTGAGTGCTTCTAAAAATAGCAAGCACAATGTCAACTTTCTGGCGACCAATACCACAACTGGCATTACATCAACCGAGTGCTGCTTTCTCACTTTTCCTTTTTGCACATGCTTCTGAAATGGTAGCATTTTATCTTAAAATTATTGTTTTCATCTTGTTATTTTGTTTATGCCTCAAAAACACAGAGACAGTACTTTGTGATTCATTTCAACATCCAAAGAGCCATTAAACAGCCACTGCCACATAGAAGTCAGAAATGGCTTTGTATGTACACCTTTACGTCTAACACATAAAAGGCACAGGCAGACTGCAACAAGAAGTGTTACGACATGTAAGGAGTTTGTTTTATTGTTCACCTATTTAACTTTTACTTCAATTATAGTTGTTATTTGCCACGCTAGTTATTGCAGCTGTATATTATTGAGTCACTTTGCCCTAAAGATTGCATGATTGACAGCTGTATTGATCATCCTGCCACAGGAATCTGATGGCATCCATCCAGGGTAGCTGGCCAGTGTCATGTGACATCTTTGGTTTACTATGTAGTCTCAGGCTCTGTGTTACATCAATGCTAATGGCCAGATACAGTCTAGGTTTCTATTACATAGTCTGCTAACATTCTGAACAAAAATCAAACCTGCTAATCAGTTTAAAATTGACATTAATGGAAATCATTTCACTTGAGGTTTTCCACTATGTTCCCTGTCACCTTCAGATAACTAACCGACCTACAGTATAGCAATAACCACACCTGGCTTCAAAGCTGTAGAACAAGACTGTAGGTCAAATGAGATTCTTTATTACAGTGTATTGGAACACAACACAGCCAAATGCACAGATCATTTGGAAGACTATACATCACCTCTTGTAAAATTATGCAACATGGTAGTGTAGCAAAAGCTGCGGTGCACACAACAAACTGAAGATAACAAGGTTAAAAACTGAAGGTGTAACTTTAATTTGCAACTAACCACATTCACAGCATTCTTGTCATTTAAAGATAAAGTTTATAGTTAATTTCAAGATTGCACTTCACAGCTAGCAGCACGAGAAACCTCCCAGCACCAACATTCTTGGCCTCATGTTTTTACAAACACTCAAAGGTGCAATAACTTCATGGTCCAGATTATACTAATGACTCCAAACTGATGGCCTCATGTTATCCTCAGCAGGCTGTGGCAAAGGAGGGGCCCAGCATGGAAAATAGTGGGGAAGTGGTGAGAAAAGTCAATGTAAGACATTCTAAACAACTTGAGGAGAAAGAAAAAAAGTTTAGAAGTGTGTGTGTGAAGCAAAAAAGCGAAACGGATGAGACGCTCTTTTAAATCGGAAATGATGGGAGTGCTGTTTGAGGGCCGCATGGCTTTGACCCTGTGACCGTTCCCAGTCGTGAGAACCGAGTCACTGGCCATGTGTCCTTAAAACCCTCACGTCGCTCACAAACTGCTGCATGTGGAAACACAGATATTCTTTATCATAGCAGCATCTAAGACAAACAAACTTTATTTAAAAAACATATGACCTAAGGCTGCGTTAAGTCTACAAAATAAACATTATCATACCTTTCCATCAGTGCATGTGGACTTGTGCCAACTATGCAACCTATAAAGCCCTGCTAAAAAAAAAAAAAAAAAAAAAGCCAAGCCAAGTATGTTTTGGTAAGGATTTCATACTCTTTTTCACACTTAAATTGAAGCCTACATACAAGACAAATGCCTAGGATTTAAAAACAGAAATAGCCAAACATTCCCAGGAGAACTTTAAAAAAAAAGCATCATAGAGCAGTGTCAGCCCCAGTCCATAATGAAATGCCTATGTGCCCTCTGGCAAGACCAAGACACTGACTCTGACTACTTGTCAACACAAGCACAAAAACATTTGATACTGGAGCGCATCCAGCTTCTTTAAATCCTCTAGTGTACCATTGACCATCTTAACACACACAGCTAAAACCTTCAGGAGCTGGTTGCTCTCTCAATCACAGAACCGTCTACTACAAGCATTAACTTGATGTTGTTTCACTGCAACTGTTTTGCAATATAAAAACAAAAAGTAATGTCATAAGTTCAAAATATTTCAACTGGCTACACAAATAAGATGTGGCAATTAGTTTAGCTTATAAGCTTTTTGTCAAAGCAAAGGTTCATTGTTATATATAATTTAGTGTGGATGTCCCTTTTTGATATTTTATTTTATTCTGAAAAAAAAAACCTCTTTCATCATCCTTAACCTGGTGTTGTGCCTAAAAATACAGATAAAACATCACGTAGTCCTACACGTAAATCATTCAAACCATCAAGACTCCAAACATTAAAAGCACGTTTCTCACATGACGTTGTTTGCAGATATATTACATTTAAATGCATAGTTATCTGGCAGGTTGGTTGTTGTTATGTTGCAAAAACTTTTGTCACTACAATCTTTTTTGTGATCGACAAAAAACTGTAATCGTGCACCTCATATCTGCATAACTGCATCTTAAAACGACACTTACTGTATTTTGTAAGTATTAGTTAAGCTCTATTGGAACAGCATGCTTTACCTCTGACTTCCACACCACGAAAGCGTGAGAGCAGGACGGCTGCGCTTTTTTCTGCAGCCACCTTCGCGGTGAGAAGAGCGCACCGGTGCTGGCAGAGGACGCCACGCCGGGGCCCCTCACCAGAAACGGTAAATCCCCCGTGGTGTTCCTTTTGGCACGCTTCACGATGTCATAGTCGAAGTGGAAGTTGGACGACGGGGAAACATCCAGAGGTATGGACGGAGTGGAAAGGGACGGGCTGATGGGTTCCTTTATCGTCAGAGTCTTGGTGCGTAAAGTTCCTTTGTAGGTAGACACACCTGCATCCGGGGTTGAAACGCTACCTGCTCCGTCTGTGTCACTGTGTCGGATTATGGCGGGGTCCAGACTCCGCGTTTGTCGTAGCCTGCGTTTGGCCATGGCTTTAGACGCAGGTGAAGAACAAGAGAAGACGCTATTGAGGAGTCCTTGAGCGGCAGACATGTCTCCCCAAGTCACGGATATCTCTACCAAGATTTTATTTTTTTTATTCCATCAAAGGAAATGTCAAAGTACAACCTGGAATTGAAACGTGAGGCATTTCGTTCCAGATGCGCTGCAAACTGAAGAACTCTCCCCGCTCCAGTGTGTGCGTGTGCGCGCTCCCAAACTGGAGTGGAGTGAGAACACGGTGTGATTGGGAGTGGGAGGGCGCTTCAGTGAGTTCAGCGAGGAGCGCCTGGCCTGTGTGCGTATATAGCTCTATAGTGTTATTGTTTTTCAATGTAAATCTCCAGGGAAGCTTGTATTTATGTGCGCCAGTAGACTCTTTTATGCTTTTGTGAATACACTTTAAATTACACTCAGATGGTGGTGAGTGGGTGATAACATCTGCTGCACCACATTCCAAACAAAAAAAGGCTTGAAATAATGTTGCAAAATAGCTCAACTACCTCGCATTCCCCCAACTTTTATGACCACATGATGAACAGCAGTAGGGTCAAGGTCTTAGCTCCTCCCTACACTTCATATACAAGACATCAGCTTGTATGGATCCTATTAAGTATTGTTATACTATTTGAGGATAAGCCTGTAGCCTACTATTTTTATATTATATTTAAAGTAACCCTGCGTAACTTTTTAGCCCAAAAATATATATTCTCAAACAAATTTGGGTGGTTCTCAGTCATGGAGTTCATATAGAATAATGTCCATCAGTACCGTCTGCTGGACAGAAACCTCCAGCCTGTGCACAATGGTAAATGGTAAACAATGCATAAAGAAAACAGGCCAAAACAGAGTTGTATTTGGACAAAATACACTAAAATGATCCTACCGACATTCATTCATTTTTCATTTTCATTTATTCATTTAGCTGATGCTTTTATCCAAAGCGACTTGCATTGTTCTACAGTAATGACCAGTGTTACACTGGAGGGTTAAGTGTCTTGCCCAAGGACACAACGACAGTATGAACTGTGGAGAGAGTAGGAATCAAATCGCCTACCTTCATGCGTCTTCTTTCAAACTTGTAAACCAAGATTGCGCTGGTGGCGCTGCAGAGGGATATGTGCCCTCTGCCATGGCGAAATTCCTAGTCAGCAGCCAAACCAGAAGCGCACATGAAGTGCCTAGCATGTTTTTTGGTATTGATGTGGGAAACCGGAGAACTCAGTCAGTAGTAAAATGATTTTAGTTTGACTGCTGGATAATGCAGCCAAACTCCAGGGGGCGATAAAGAGAAAATACCACACATTCCAAACCTCTGTCCATTCTTATATACAGTCTATGGTTACCACCATCATTAGCATTCCTCACTTTTGCTAGTGGACATCAAATAGTACAAGCCGCTGCCTGTTTAAGACTTGATTATAACTGGGGCACAACAACCTCACTATTTCCATGGTAATCCGTGCTCAAACTTTTTAATTTGAGTCTTGGCAATAAAATTGTCATTAAGCACAATTTAATGGAGGTATTGAGTCAGAAGGAGAGCCAACAGACACAATAACCAGACAGGCAGAAGGTCATGCATAGGCAGACAGCAATGATAGAAATAGGAGCATTAATCCTTGTCTCCCATTAATCCACTCGGTGTCTGGGAATAATAGGCCTATCAGTGAAGCCTGCTGTGAGCTATTATTAGCCCAACAATGTGCAGTGGGATTATAGGCCGTATTTTTTTTTCCTCTATATACCTGTGTGATTCAGCAGAGCGTGTTTGAGTAGAAAGGCAGTGAGTGTGAGTGTGTCTGGAGCGCGCATGTTGGGCGAGTGTGTGAAAGAATGGGAAAAATGAAAAGAGACAGCAGGGAGCTGAGGAGGAGGGTGCCGGACGGCTGATAAAGAGGCTTATGAAGTTGCACCGCATGACACACACAACACAGCACAACATGATACCGATAAGAGTCCAGAGAGATTGAACCCAGTCTTGAACAGAGGGCTCTAAATAGGCACTGTGGAAAAACAAAAGTTAAAAAAAAATTTAAAGCAGGATCATGCAAGATTAGCTCAGTAGGTTTGGTTTAGTCCTTAACACAAACAACAAATAGAGAAAAATGAGCTACTCCTAAGCGGTCTGGGTTAGAGTTACTTTTGCTTTAACTCATTGCTCTTCTTCATCACTTGTCCATTGTGCAGAAAGCAGGCATGTGACGTCTCTAATACCAAGGAAAGCAAGGTTGTCATTTAACAAGACATGTAAATTTATACGAGACGGGCTAACAGTCTGCAAAGGAGGAGAATAAATCAGTGTTGGGGCACATATATATACACTGGCCTTATTTGGAATAGAGTGGAAGAGCAGAGTTTGCCTGAAACCCTTTTAAGCAAGAAATGAGTCAACTATTTCGCCCCAGATTTGGGTTCCTGTGCCTGGGATCAGTGTTCATCAGTGCCCAAGCCTGTTAGTGTGTAAAAAGGTCACAAGGTTAAAGAAATGTAATTAACTGCGACCATCGCCTGAAGGTGGCAAAAGTACAACACACACACAGCTATTTACATCTTGCAACCTAGATACACCTCTTTCTGACTGCAGGTAAATACTTCAGTGCATGAAATCTGTATATTTAGAAACCACAATCTTTTCTTAATAGAAGATTAAATTGTGGAGGCTTAGATAATGTTATTGTACTGTATTCAGTTCTACCACAACAACATATTTTACAAGTGGAAAAGTCCTAGATTGATTTGATACGCTAATACATGATATATAGAGACATTACATATGTACATTGCATGATGGGAAATAAATTTTATTCCACGCCTAAGGCCTTCCAAATCTGACAGGTGGTTAATAACAATACAGAATAAGAAGACTGCAACACTATTTGTGGCACTATACTGACATCTTGTGGACAAAGTTTGAACTGGTACTCTGTTTCAGTACGGTGTCCCGAAGAGGTGACTTAAACCAGCAGCCGTCACGTTCAGTGGTCAGGTCTCTGCGAACATGCTCCCCGGCGCTCAGCTGCCGCTCCTGGCCCTGAGCTTTGTCTGTGGGGCGGCTGTGACTGAAGGGAAGCTAGTTTATGTCACCTTAGTGAGTAATGTTTTTTTATGCTTTTATATTTTTAGTTATGCTGCTAGCAGAGGGAAGCTGACGAAAACTAATTCGACTAGACTGACGTTAGACGCGGTGCTTGTGATGCACTAAGAAGAAATGTTTTTTTTTTCTTTTGTCTTTCACATACGTTCGACTGCTTAGTATTTAAGTTAAATGTTCTGCGATGTCTTTGAATGGATTCCGCTTTCCTAAAATAAAATTATAAATTCCTCACACTTTTCTTTTTTTTCTTTTTTTTCTGGGTTAATGTTAATCTGAAGCAATTTTATTTATGTAGCACAATTTATACACTGGGTAATTCAAAGTGCTTTACACAAATAAAAGACAATTATAAAAAATTAAAAAGCATTATAAAAGAAGAGTGCAGATAAAAAAAAACACTTTAAGTTGTAGTGTAGGTGGAGCTAAAAAGGAAGGTTTTTAACCTCCCCTTGAACATTATTAAATTTGAGGCTTGTTTTACTTCATCTGGGAGGCTGTCCCAGGTTTTTGCTGCTCACACTTTCTCTTTGTTCCTGTGGCCCAAAGATGATTAGTTCAGTCTTGTTTCTGTTCAGTTGGAGAAAGTTATTTGCATCCACACATCAATCTGTTCGATGCAGTGACACAGGGAATGGATTGGTCCATTTTCAAGTGCTGTGATTGAAATGTAAATCTGAGTGTCATCTGCATAATTATGGTAGGATACGCCACAGCTGTGTAATAACTGGCCTTAAGGAAGCATGTAGAGATTGAATAATAGAGGTCCAAAGATAGAACCCTGTGGAACCCCACGTGGCAGGGCCTTTTTTACTTCCTGTCTTTAAGATATGACTGAAACCATTTACGGGCAGTTCCAGTGATACCTATCCATTCCTCTAATCTTTGTGACAGAATTTCATGGTGTGTCGTACACACTCCAGACTGACTCCACAATTGTTTTATTCAATCCTGTTTTATTTCTCACCAACTCAATAATGTCCTGAAGAAAAACAATAATTAAACACAGAGGCACTAAAGTAGAACAATATTAATTAATGGCAATAAAAGAATGTACTTCATAAAAAGTAGTGACATTCAGAAATTCTTCTGTGTGTTCAGTCTCATTCATCAGCTGTTGGTAGCGAGGACAGTCCCCCAGAGGATATGAAAGAAGCTACAATACAACACACAGAAAGTTCAATAAACCTCAAGAGGAACTTATCAAAGTGGTGATATTATAATATACTAACCCTCTCTTCATTTAGTGGCACAGTGTGGACAGGTATTGGCTGCCATTTTATAGTTGGATTGAAGACCTGCTCACCACTCGGAGGGTAGAGGCCTGGGTGAACAAAAGAGAAATATGTTCAAATGCTTATTATAGGTCGAATAGGTGCTGGAATATAAATGAGTCAAGGCAGTTGACAGACCTGCTAGGTTGGCCTCAGCACTCATCAACGTGCGGTCATAGTCTGTACTGCGAACTGAGATCTGTGAAAACAAGAACCAATTACAGATTATCGACTTCTAACACACAGCTGGCAAAAGGGCTTCTTTGGCTTCTTGATATAAACAAATAGCACAAAGACTGGTGAGGTCCTATGACATTATGACAAGTGTATTGTGATATTTCTTTTTAGAATTGAGGCTATAGCTTTAACAATAACTTTGAATTTCACAGAAGTGTTATTTAAAGGCAGACAAATCAAAGCAAAGAAGTACAGAAATCATAATAAACTTAATAATAATCTTTATATAGCGCTTTTTCACCTACTGTAGTAGGCACTCAAAGCACTTTATATACATTAAGCTATTTACCAGTGTTACAGAACTTCACTGAAGGCAATGTAGGTTAAGTGCCTTGCCCAAGGACACAACAACAGTATGTGGCGAGAGCGGGATGTTATGATGTTTTGGGATGTTTCGAGCGGTGATCGAACCGCCCACCCGCCAGCCAAAGGACAGCCGCTGAGCTACTGCCGCCCACTTAACCACATCCAAAAAAAATTTGTAAACCTGTGGTGGCTATAAAGGCCCTTTCCTCCTTTTGAGGTCACAAACCTCATGCTAAACTATTGCTATTGTTTCTCTGCTGCTTCTGCTTTTGTCCTGACCGCTGTGCTGAGCCCTTTTGGATGAACTGGTCTAAGTTGAACTGAAACTCCTTAACACATTTACAATAGCTAGAAATAACTGATTTTGTTACTGAAGTCTACTTAAGTAGGTTAATGGAATGTTGAATGTTTATCATGTTATGAAACACATTCACTGTTGATGTTCTCGATTACATCTGTGTGTATTTGGTTTGATTTTGGTTGTTTCTAATTTTTTGCATGTCTTTCATTGCTTCTAATGTCCAGTCCCAACACAATATGTCTGCCCCTGACTGGGTTACTCCTGACGTAATGAAGAAACTGAAAGAGCTCAAAGACTTTGGATTTCAGGTAACTACTGTCATTTTCTGTTGTTGTTGTTCATAATAAACTCTTTTCAAGATGATTTAATTGTTAATCACAGGCCATGTTTGGAGTTCACAAACAACAGGAGAAGAGCCGGCTGCAGGGAGGTTAGTAATTGTTTGACTGTTTGCTGGTGAACTGGTTTTAATTGGTCTATGGTGTGATATTTACATAAATTAACAATAGGACTCTAAACTTGTATTTCTTTTTCCTAGGAATCCTTTTAGGTGTAATAGTGAAGAATCTGACCATGATGGCTGCTTCAGAACCTAAGCCAAGACTCAAGCTCATGATGCTGTCGGCAGTGAGTTGTATCAGTCATAAATTCAATGGCTATTATTTCTGGTCAACCGAGCCGTTGATTTGAGTTTTGTGTTTGACAGCATGACACGACTGTAGCTGCTCTTCAAGCCAGCTTGAATGTTTTCAGTGGAAGACAGCCACCATATGCGTCCTGCCACATCTTTGAACTGCACAGAGATGATAATGGGTGAGCCTATATACATCAATACATACAAAAACATGTTTAAGTAAGAGTATTGAGATAAATAAACATGACATAAATGAAATGTCGTCTGTGTTTTTCAGTTCTTTTACAGTATCCATGTTTTACCGGAATAAGACGGAGTTCCATCAGCTGCAGTTACCCGGATGCGTTCTTAACTGCCCTCTAGAGGACTTTAAGAGAATAACAAAGGCTTCCATTTCAAACGACAGGGATAAAGAGTGTAAGCTTTCTTCAGGCGGGACAAACAAAGGTAACGTAAATCAATTTGACTGTTGTTCATTCTGTCTTATCCTTTCTACCTCGATGCAGAAGTGATCATCAGCTTAACTGTGGCCGGCTCTCTGCTCTTTCTCCTTGTGGAGAATAGCTGAACACCCCGTGTGCTCATGTACTGCTCACCAGACCCCTCAAGATGGACTCGATTAATCAAAGACAATATACCTCCTATTAACAGAGGAGGTGCACCGTTGGCCAAAAATTCAGACAGTTCTGCTAAGTGCACAGACCTACCGGTGCAGAAATCTCTGGTATTTTGAAAACAATCTGCAACTTTGAAGATTACTCAAAAATTCAAGCAGGTGTTTATGACCGTGACTGCATGAAGTCTCTTCCCACGGTTCATAAGAACAACCAACGCCCTGACACTGCTCATGACAACGCCCCTGACTGGTTGGCTGGTGATGATAAGGGAACCGCGAGACTACGCCTCACAAAATGAGATGAGTATAACACACGAAAAGGACACCACACCTGTCACTGACAATGCACACAACACCGCATTGCTCCAATATTGCCTAATGAAATGTGAAGTGACCACTCCATTGTATGTTTATCAGTGGAAATAGGACCATCTGCTGACTCCAAATTTGTTGCACAAAGCAATACAGGAGCTCATCCTCTGAATTCATGAAGGCAAATGCACTACACGTTACAGCGCATGCTCCATGGGTCCAGATGAACAGTATGAAGAAATCTGGTACCATCGAAAACTACTGACTGACTCATTCTGAATGGACTTTACTAAAACCAATATTTTTGGCGCATTACCTCACAAACTGTCAAAGTTCTACAAAATCCAAAGCTCAGCTCCGCATGTCTCAATCAATGACTGTATACTATGAACAACTTTTGCCCATTGGTCCCCTATTCACCGATACTGTCATGATAACAGGGCAATAAAATGGCAGTTACATCCAGGCTTTTCCGCTTTTACTGTATAGTAAAACAATAGTTTTCAGATAGCATAAGCGGACGTATTAATCTAAATCCAGAGTTGTCATGTAGTAAAAACTTAGCTCTAGAGCCTGGAGCCAATTTTTTATACCAGGCTGTAAACATGATTTTTACACTTAAAAAGTCGCAATTGGATTTCTCCTAATAGTTCCGCTTTTGGAGCCTGCCCTCTGGTGGACGGCAGTATATCGCTGTATGTCGCTGTATATCAATGTATGGTGGCGCCCTTACTCGAGGACCTTTTAAGGGGTTTCATGAGAGAGGCTTGGTCTCAATAGCCAAACCACATACCAAACACTGGCGTGACGTGATGTACGTTAGACCACTCCTGGCTAAACATATACAATACAATATTCTGTGAAAGTTACATTAAGACAGAAGCTGCTAGTGTTAATTTAATAATTATATCTTTCTGTCATATATGTTACTTCCTGACTCGATGCAAATGCCACCAAATCAATGGGATTTGCAGAAGCTGTTTTATAAATGCTGATTTTCCGTGGTCGCATTTTTGTGTAAAGCAGTAGTGAACTGCTTAATAACTTCCCTAAAACAACTTCGCCGGGACACCAATAATTAATCTCTCCTGATTTTTGGTGCATCTGCTCCTTGAATGCACCCTGCCGACAGAACTTGTGGCCGAGTTCCCTTCAGGTAGTATCTCTGTCGAACAAGTCTGCTCAACAATTTGTGAATTAGTTGTGAACATCACTCCTGCACTTATAGTATTTAATTCCAGCATGCTTATTGTAATATTCTTCTGGGTTAACTATAAGAAACTATGAAACAGAATTTAATTTCAAACATTATATGAACATTGTCTTCTTTTTTAAATTGGTTTGTTTTTGCTTGTGTTTGTGATTTTTTTAGCATGTTTTTAGTTGCTCCCAATGTCCAGTCCCAACACAATATGTCTGCCCCTGACTGGGTCACTCCTGACGTAATGAAGAAACTCAAAGAGCTCAAAGACTTTGGATTTCAGGTAACTACTGTCATTTTCTGCTATTGAGATATTGCATTTACATTTACATTTAGTCATTTAGCAGACGCTTTTATCCAAAGCGACTTACAAGTGAGGAAAACAATGAAAGCAATTTCAACAACACAAGGTAACAAAAAGCATAAGTGCACAAAAAACTAGTCAGTAAAAAACCTAGCACAGTAATCAAAGCCAAGGATAAGAATTTTTTTTTTTTTTTTTTTTTAAGAAAAGGAATCGATAGAAAGGAAGTAGAGTTCAGTGTTTGTCAGTCAGTCAATAATCCAGTATTGGAGATAGACTGCCCTCTAGAGGACTTTAAGAGAATACAAAAGGCTTCCATTTCAAACGACAGGGATAAAGAGTGTAAGCTTTCTTCAGGCGGGACAAACAAAGGTAACGTAAATCAATTTGAGTCTAGCTTGTTTCTGTACCAGACCACTGACGTTCATTCTGTCTTCTCCTTTCTACCTCGATACAGAAGTGATCATCAGCTTAGCTGTGGCCGGCTCTGTGATCTTTCTCCTTGTCGGCGCGCTCCTCGGGTTCATTTGCTGGCAGAAGGATTCAATCAGCAGTCAGGGCTACCATCATGTGATCAACCACGAAGGCGAGTCCTGACAGAAGCATAAGCTCCTCTCTACAAAATACACAAGCCTCACAGCTTGGGACAGTGGTGACGGTGATGATCAGCTATGACCTCTTTGGGCCCTTTTTGGTTTGCTTCATAAACTTTCAGTGACTCGCAACATGTGTGATTCTCTGTTTGTTCTGTCCACAATGGGTCCAAACTAACCGTTTCCTCATTCCAAATAAACTGTAATTCCAGAAAAGAAACAATACTTTTTTTGTTGTTAATGATCTAAAAAATAATGGACAAAAAGATTTGAAAGATGTATTTTCACTAGCTTTTTGAGGGTAATTATATAAATTAGAGTCAGCCACTGGAGGCAAGGTGGTTTAAGTGTCTTGCTCAAGACACAACAAAAGTATGAACTGTGGGGAGAGTGAGAATCAAACCACCTACCTTCTGGTTGAAGGACAACCACTCTACCCAATGAGCCACTGCACCTTATATGGTATAGGGTGGAAGAGAAGATATCTGTGCTTGAATTTGATTGCAGGACAGTGGCAGAGTGTTCCTGCCTCACAGCAAGAAAGTACTGGATTCAATTACCATCCAGGGCAAGGCCTTTCTGTGTGGAGTTTGCATGTTCTCCCTGTGTCTGGGTAGGTTTCCTCCAGGTACTCTGGTTTACCCCCACACACACACACACACACACACACACACACATGGGGACAGGACTCCCCTGTGAAAGCAATTTGTAATCTCATTGGGACTATCCTGGATAATTAAAGGTTAAATAAATTTGCTTCATAGCATGATGGGAAAAAAAATAGTACACACCTAACTGGACAGGTGTTTAACATTGTACGTTCAAGTTGAATTTTACTATTGGTTCTATTACTTTAACCTAGAGGTCATTTTTGCATTAATGTTGCTTGCCCTGTGACACACTTTAGTTTATACAACTCTATTACGTGCAAATCTTCTTGAACTCACAAATTTTGAAAACCTGTCTGCGAGCCTGATTATGATAATAAATATGTGTGGTTATTTTAAGTACATTAGTGTTCTTTCCTTTGAGAAAGTGTACGTATTGTATAACTGAGGAAGTAAAAATATTGTAAAACTGTATTGCTTTAAACATGAAAGCAGCAAACAATACGAAATAAGAAGACTGGAATACTATTTGTGGCACTATACGGACATCTTGTGGACAATGTTTGAACTCGCACTCCGTTTCAGTACGGTGTCCCGAAGCGACCATAAAAAGCAGGTGACTAAATCCAGCAGCCAATCACGCTGGTTGTTGTGACGCCTTTAGCTTCAGGACAGCAGACGTTGCTCTGTGGTCAGTGGTTAGCTGCAGATGCGGGTTAGCTTCTCTTTCGGACGGACGGTCGGTGCAAACATGTTCCCCGGCGCTCAGCTGTCGCTCCTGGCCCTGAGTTTTGTCTGTGTGGCGGCTGTGACTGAAGGGAAGCTAGTCTATGTCACCTTAGTACGTAACTTAATGGTTTAATATGCGTTTATATTTTTTGTTGTTATGCTAGCCGAGGGAAGCTGTTTGCTCACGAAAACTAAAGTTAACTAACTTTAGTTACTTCGGCTAACAATTAACGATAGACTAGACGCTGTGCTTGTGAGGCACTAATAAGAAATGCTTTTTTACTTTGTCTTTCACATGCGTTTGACTGCTTAGTACTTTAGTTAAATGTTCTGCGATGTATTTGAATGGATTCTGCTTTTATTAAAAAAAATAAAATAAACTCCTCGCATAACACTTTTAAAAACATTGGGTGTAGCTTAACGTTGCAGAAATGCACGACTCCTGGCTAAAAATACAATATTCGATGATAGTTGCATTAAAGCAGAAAAGGCTAGTCTTAATTTAATAATTATATCTTTGTCATGTATGTTACTTCCTAACTCGATGCAAATGCCACCGAATCAATGGCATTTGCAGAAGCTGTTGTATAAATGCTGATTTAATTTTTTTCGTGGTTGTGTAAAGCAGTCGTCAACTGCTTGATCATTTTCCTTAACAACTGACTTTTCGCAATGACACAAATAATTATTCTCTCCTGATTGTTGGTGCGTCTGCTCCTTAAATGCACGTTGACAACAGACTTTGTGGCCAAGTTCACTTCAGTTAGTATCTCTGTCGAACAAGTCTGCTCAATTGAACAACAAAAAACAATTCCAACATGCTTATTGTAATATTATTCTGGGTTAACTCAAAGAACCTAAGAAACAGTGTGATTTCAAACATTATCTGAACCTTGTATTTTTATTTAATTGGTCTCATAACTGCTTTTCTCCAATATACCCATGTAGGTGATAACTTTTTCTCTTTTGTCATAGATATCTGTCAGGATGTAAAATTTAAAATGACTGCAGGGCCCTGTTATGTTCCTTGTAAAAAATGTGGCATAATGTATGTAGTATGTCAAGCTGGAAACATTAGTTTACAACCAGGTCAGCGGGTATATGGGTGCAGCTGAGAACACTGTAGCAAGTGTGACATTTCAAACCATAGACTTTATTATTTCTCTCATTTCTAGGAACATGCAACAAAAAAACAAGTTGACTCCTGGATAGATTATAATGGATCAGGCTGTGGATAAGATTAGGATTTTAGAAATGATAAGCCACCCTTTAAAGGAGTTTAAACACTTTATTGTGTATTGTAAATAGACCTGTCATGCAACACTGACTCTTTCCTTGCTTAAAATCCATAAACTTGCCATCTTCTCTGCACCATTTCATCTGAATATGCCACTGTTCTTCTGGCTTCATGTTACCTATTGACTTTACCTGATAAGTGCCCCAGAAAACCGCTCATTATCTGTTTATCTTCAGGTCATGTAAAAAGTTATCTTTATGTGCAAACAACATAATTTTGACTGTCAGCTGACTTCTTCTTTGATTATGTCTCTTTTAAATGTGAACTTTCATTTTCACTCAAGAAAGACATGTTTTACTATCATTAAGTGTCTTCCCCTTCTCCAGCTGTTTCGCCATGGTGACCGATCACCTATCAAAGCCTACCCCACAGACCCACACCAAGAGAGTGCCTGGCCACAGGGCTTTGGTCAGCTTTCACAGGTAAAATCCTTATTCAGTGATGTCATATAACTTTTTCTAAATGCACCGTTTTCATGAATTGTAATTCGTGTTGTGGTCTGTTTAGGTGGGGATGCAGCAGCACTTTGAGCTTGGACAGTTTCTTAGAAAGCGCTACGATGGATTCCTTAATGCATCCTATGACAGGCATGAGGTAATGTCATAGGACCTCACCAGTCTTTGTGCTATTTGTTCATATCAAGAAGCCAAAGAAGCCCTTTTGCCAGCTGTGTGTTAGAAGTCGATAATCTGTAATTGGTTCTTGTTTTCACAGATCTCAGTTCGCAGTACAGACTATGACCGCACGTTGATGAGTGCTGAGGCCAACCTAGCAGGTCTGTCAACTGCCTTGACTCATTTATATTCCAGCACCTATTTGACCTATAATAAGCATTTGAACATATTTCTCTTTTGTTCACCCAGGCCTCTACCCTCCGAGTGGTGAGCAGGTCTTCAATCCAACTATAAAGTGGCAGCCAATACCTGTCCACACTGTCCCACTAAATGAGGAGAGGGTTAGTATATTATAATATCACCACTTTGACAAGTTCCTCTTGAGGTTTATTGAACTTTCTGTGTGTTGTATTGTAGCTTCTTTCATATCCTCTGGGGGACTGTCCTCGCTACCAACAGCTGATGAATGAGACTGAACACACAGAAGAATTTCTGAATGTCACTACTTTTTATGAAGTACATTCTTTTATTGCCATTAATTAATATTGTTCTACTTTAGTGCCTCTGTGTTTACTTATTGTTTTTCTTCAGGACATTATTGAGTTGGTGAGAAATAAAACAGGATTGAATAAGACAACTGTGGAGTCAGTCTGGAGTGTGTACGACACACTCTTCTGTGAGGTGAGAAGCTGTTCCAAAACAAGACTGTTAGATCAAAAGATATATCTCAGTCATGTATTGAAAGTAGTTTGGCGCATAGATTGAGCTGTAAGTGTATTGTGATTTTTATTTTATTTTTTTTCAATTGAGGCTATAGCTTTAACAATAACTTTTAGTTGCTTCTGCTTTTATGTTAACTGCTGTGCTGAGTCCTTTTGGATGAACTGGTCTAAGTTGAACTGAAACTCCTTAACACATTTACAATAGCTAGAAATAACTGATTTTGTTACTGAAGTCTACTTAAGTAGGTTAATGGAATGTTGAATGTTTATCATGTTATGAAACGCATTCACTGTTGATCTTCTCGATTACATCTGTGTGTATTTGGTTTGTTTTTGGTTGTTTCTAATTTTTTTGCATGTCTTTCATTGCTTCTAATGTCCAGTCCCAACACAATATGTCTGCCCCTGACTGGGTTACTCCTGACGTAATGAAGAAACTGAAAGAGCTCAAAGACTTTGGATTTCAGGTAACTACTGTCATTTTCTGTTGTTGTTGTTGTTCATAACAAACTATTTTCAAGATGATTTAATTGTTAATCACAGGCCATGTTTGGAGTTCACAAACAACAGGAGAAGAGCCGGCTGCAGGGAGGTTAGTAATTGTTTGACTGTTTGCTGGTGAACTGGTTTTAATTGGTCTATGGTGTGATATTTACATAAATTAACAATAGGACTCTAAACTTGTATTTCTTTTTCCTAGGAATCCTTTTAGGTGTAATAGTGAAGAATCTGACCATGATGGCTGCTTCAGAACCTAAGCCAAGACTCAAGCTCATGATGCTGTCGGCAGTGAGTTGTATCAGTCATAAATTCAATGACTATTATTTCTGGTCAACCGAGCCGTTGATTTGCGTTTTGTGTTTGACAGCATGACACGACTGTAGCTGCTCTTCAAGCCAGCTTGAATGTTTTCAGTGGAAGACAGCCACCATATGCGTCCTGCCACATCTTTGAACTGCACAGAGATGATAATGGGTGAGCCTATATACATCAATACATACAAAAAGATGTTTAAGTAAGAGTATTGAGATAAATAAACATGACATAAATGAAATGTCGTCTGTGTTTTTCAGTTCTTTTACAGTATCCATGTTTTACCGGAATAAGACAGAGTTCCATCAGCTGCAGTTACCCGGATGCGTTCTTAACTGCCCTCTAGAGGACTTTAAGAGAATAACAAAGGCTTCCATTTCAAACGACAGGGATAAAGAGTGTAAGCTTTCTTCAGGCGGGACAAACAAAGGTAATGGTAACGTATTTGAGTCTAGCTTGTTTCTGTACCAGACCACTGTTGTTCATTCTGTCTTCTCCTTTCTACCTCGATACAGAAGTGATCATCAGCTTAGCTGTGGCCGGCTCTCTGCTCTTTCTCCTTGTCAGCGCGCTCCTCGGGTTCATTTGCTGGCAGAAGGATTCAATCAGCAGTCAGGGCTACCATCATGTGATCAACCACGAAGGCGAGTCCTGACAGAAGCATAAGCTCCTCTCTACAAAATACACAAGCCTCACAGCTTGGGACAGTGGTGACGATGATGATCAGCTATGACCTCTTTGGGCCCTTTTTGGTTTGCTTCATAAACTTTCAGTGACTCGCAACATGTGTGATTCTCTGTTTGTTCTGTCCACAATGGGTCCAAACTAACTGTTTTTGCTGGGTCAGACGGAAGAGTGACTAACAGTTGCCTCATTCAAAAAGGAAATGCCAATAAACTGTAATTCCAAGGAAAACAATACTTTTTTGTTGTTGTTGTTAAATATCTAAAAAATGGACAAAAAGATTTGAAAGATGTTTTTTTTTTCATGATATTTTTGAAGATAATTCTATAAAATTAAGGGTTTGTTATAAAAGAGTTGGAGGTGGGGGGGTGCATTTTATTTTATTTTTTTTTTTTTCCAAAATTATTGTGCCTTAAACACTCCCTGTTTGGGAGCATTTTGGTTGTATGTCTTTCTGTCAGCAATATAAAAATGGGAAGCATCGAGCTGTAACCAAGTATGATTTTGATGCAGTTGTCAGAATGTTTTTCATGTTTTGTCACTTTGACAGGACTGTGGGGCTTTTAGTGGGGGTTCATACTCTGTTCTTCCTGTTTTGTATGAGACTGTACACACTTGTGGTTTTCACTTGACTCAGTTATATGACAACAACAAAAACCTTTATAACGTTTAATACACTGGAACTCTGACCTAGTTCTTAGGTATTACAAGGATAAAATTTTGACTTTGCTTCAAGGTCTTGGGAATAAATGAGATGCTGTTTTGCACAATAGTTTGTAAATCTTCTATACATTGTAATGTATGCAGAAAAGCTGTAAATGCATCACTGCACAAACTGCTGAATAAAAATAAATAGCTCGGAAGTGGTTAAAGGTAGACACACCATAGTTCATTAAGGTACCCCTGTTAATGTTTGTCCTGTGTTTCATTGTAAGGGGATATAATGTTGCAGTAAATATGATCCTGATGTCTTAACTGCCCGTGTTTTGCAGCAGGCCGGCCAACAGCTTTGCCTTATTTTGGATTTTCTTCATAAACTTGTTAACTGTAAACGATAAATTCGACCACATGATCAGCTGCACGGACTGTTGGGAAATGTCTAACCCAGTCAGGCGCACTATGACAGCAGGAAGGTTCAAAAGGACATTAACCTATTACTAATAACTCAACGGTTTGACAAAGCAACATTGTCTGACTGGTTGGTCTTAAAAACAGTGCAGTAGGCCTTTATTGAACACAGTAGTGCTTTTTTTTTTGCATACATAATTCTCTGTTGCACATTATACATTCAGGCTTTGCCACAGATAACACCGGCAAAAAAAATAATAAAAATAAAAACCACTGTCACCTGTAGCATAGAGCATTTACACGCATTTCACACTGAACAGTGAGTTGTTGCAAATTGATCCAAAAACATGCACTGCAAATGGGTGAGAACATTTCTTCAGTGTCAAAGCTTATTTAAACCCCCAACTGGCAATGAAGATGTAAATGTTTCTAATTTATATTTATATGGCATCTGAAGTAAGTTAATATACAGGTCTGTTTCCCTTTGTCAATGAATATACACTTGGTGTGACAAGCCCTTACAATATGTTTGTGAAATATTGCTTACAGGCAGCTGTCTCACGAGCTACATTATCCTACAGGATATACAAATCAAACATTGATAAAAACATGTAAAAGCACTAAGAATTCACACATACTAGGATTGGACACATACAAACACAAACATTTCTTGTGCAAAGGTATTTCCTTAAGGAATGAACTGGATATGAAGTAATGTGATGGCACGTCAGTATTTCCTACACTACAAGGATAAATAGTCAAATACAAAAAAGAGGATTGCCAGGAAAAATACATACATTTGGTAGAAGATGACATCCTACATTTATTTATCAATCTGGGGAGTCTAAGTGCAAAATGTCTTTACTGAAATTGCCATTTTTCATTATTAATATGACACCCTTTCATGTAAAATCTCAACTATGGTATTTTTTATTTTATGTCCCACACGTGCTACATTGACTGTTCACAGTTCTGTGTTTGTTCTAAAGAAAGCCAGCTGCTATGCCTCAGCACAATGACAATCAAAATCCTCTACATAATTCATAAACAGTTCAGTAAACGTTTTAACTCAAATAGAATGTCACATGATGCAGAAATCACTAACATAGGCCCTTTATGGCATCTACATTAAAGTATTGTATGGCATTGTTTGTGAAAATAGAACTGTATTTGAATTTTTATTTTATTTGTATATTGCTTGTAAAGCCAATTAATTATAAGTAATTTTATTTATGTTTTTATTAATGCTGATATAACACCGTTTGAAGCCTGGCAGACATCTTTAGCACTAGCCACATAGTCATTTATAAGTAGAGTAAGTGAGGGCTTGGTCCCTGATGATTCTAAATGGTCGGCCATATTAGCACAGGTCCACACGCTTTGTGATTGTTCCATGCAAGCCATTTAAAGCCATGACATCCTCAGAGAAAGCCACCAGTATTTTAGGTCCGGAATAGTTCTCCTGCCTTAATTCACTGGTTTAATTCTGTGGCGTGCAGAAGTACGTTTGGGAGCCGCAGTAATAGTTCTGCGGCGTGGAGTAGTAGTTGGTGTGATGCTGCTGGTGGTAGTTGTTGTTCTGTGGTGTGGAGTAAAAGTTGTGATGGTGGTGGTGAGTCTGGATGTTCCCGTAGGCAAGCAGCATCGGGGCAGTGGAGGAGGAAGGCTGAGAGGACACCATGCCGCCCGCCACAGACCCATTACGTGGAATGGAGCCGTACCAAGTGGATGCAGCCATCTGAGGAGTGGACGACAGGAGGCTGGCCCGGTCAGCTCTACTGTTAACACTTCGGGACAGGTCATCATCACTGTCGTAGCGTCTGGGATTGTCAAAGAAATATGCTCGAGAGCTAAAGCTGTGGCTGTTGATCATCCCTCCAGGAGCCTGAGGGGCACAAGATCAAAGTGTCACTACAAGAATGATTACAGTGTCTTCACATTGCTATAAATATATATTTTTTTTTTACCAGGTTTTGGTTAGGTTTTTGGACACGAAAGAAAACCACCACAAGGCTTGTAGGCAGCAGCTCCCAGAAAAACAGGATAAGTCCAAATATAATGTAAGCCTCTCCTTCCTGCACATCAGACTGCAACATAGACAGATAAATGTGATACAATATAAATGAGCAGATTAGGGGAACATGATTGCCACAATAACAGAACTACTTTTGTATATGCATAAAGTAATGAACCAATAAACCATAATTAACATAAGGTATAAGGGTTAGTGTTTTTGCGAATTTTTATGTAACTGTGCACTTTATTAAACTTCTGTACACTTTTTTCACACATCATTCGCTTATTGGTCATGTTGGTCATAGTTTGCAAGCATGTGCAGAAGAAGGTATATTTAACCTACAAAATATGATACATAATACAAACGTGATTAGATGGTGTTGCTTTGACTTTGTGGTACTTAGTCTTACTTGGATTGTTTACAATTTCTGTTTACATTTGTAATGTAACCCTCCCATCCCAGCATTTAATATTACAGATTGTAAGTCCAAATCAGCAAATGTGTAATACAGCAAATCTACAAGACAATAAAACAGAGATGTAGGACTGGCAGCTGGTGTGCATACAGATTAGAATAATTTATAATTCACACAGTAAGTATGGGAGAGGGAGGGTATCAACCCTTTGGATCTGTCCATCTCAAGGCCTGAGCCCTGATGTAGGTCAACACACACACAAACACAGAGAGGGATATTTATAGCCAAATCTCATAAGATGGCATTTCTCCAGACACTAAAGAAAAGGTGATTTTATTTCCCATGTAATTCTAAAGTACCTGATCAGAAACAGTGTACCAGCCATAGTTGAAGGGGCTTGGATTATCTTGCAGTGACAAAGAAACCACCACCAGGTTATAACACGCTCTAGACGTGTAGAGTAGAATCACTACGGCTCCTATGGCTATGGCTTGGCACACCGACGTCCCCTAGAGGCAGAGTTACTGTCAGTGCATTTACATAAAGTAAAGTTATTAACACTAGTGTTTCTTAATCTTACCTTTGATTCGAGGTAAACATTGGCCAAGGACATCTTGGCAATTTTGAAGATGCACACAGCGAGGGAGATGGCACACAGGACGAACAAACTGTCGTTGACCAGAACCCGCGCCAAAACAGCATGTCTGACAGTGGCATCACTGGAGTCACACGGTAAAACTGTTAAAACTGATGTATTCTTGGCACAGGAGATGAAACACAAAAGAATATTCTGCTTTACCTTGGTGATTCAGACTGCTCCAGAGCTCCTTGCACTAACAACGCACATGTTAAATTTACCACCAGGAAAAATATACTGAGACTCAGAAAGAACAAACGCAGGGGGACCCTAGGGACAAAATAGGAAGCTGTTAAAAATCCTAGTTAAGATGCATCTAAAGAAAAAGTACAAAGGTTGTCATGCTTACTTGTACTTATTGAGCTCCGGGGAGTACTTTGCTTTGGCCTTGAACATCACCTTAAAGGAGAGAGAAAACAGGTCAGGTGGGGTTGTTTGGGAGAAGAGTGTGAACTTAGCAGAGCCTATGGAGATTCTTGTGTCATGACACACACTCGTTACATACAGAAAGAAAAACAGGAAACCCAAAGCTACACTCACTTAATTCAGTCAGAAAGTACACATTATGACAAAAATTTCCCAACAAACATTACCAATGTCAAGAGGCCTCTCCTTTGACGCACTGTGCAAAACGCCCTCAAACAAAGTCCAGCTCTAGTGTATACTGAAGATCCTAGATCCACTTCACTCACCAACTGGAATGGCTTTTTATTTTGCCAAAACTGACTTATTGAAAGCCAAAAACAGATATTCAGACACAGTGTCACTACCATTCAGTGAAGTCATCTTTAACTGTATAAGCAAGAGTTTTACAAACAGAAGGAAATCACAGGTTCTGCCGTATGTCTGACTCATCAGAAAACCCTCAATCACATGAATGTGTGTCAGACCATGAACTAGTCACAGTAGTGTGGTGACAGTGACTGTGTCATCTGTCGCTGTCAGACTTCCAAAGTATTTGAACTTAGTAGTCCATTTTATTGTTGCATAAAACCTTTTGATAATAAGTAATATTAAGCTAAAGACAGGTTTGGATTTAGCATGATCATTACCTGCATCTAACTTTCAACAGAAATCCCAGAGCCTGGTACGGGTAAAAAAATCATGTCCCGATTAGATTGTATGTTTAAGATTTCACAATGTAGATGTGAAGTCCAAATGTATTACTGACAGCCAAATCCAGCTTCAAGATCTGTGAAAGTCATATTTATTATTTAATATAAAGGGCGGCAGTAGCTAGTGGGTTGAGAAGTTGTCTTTAAACCCGAAGGTAGTTGGTTCGATTCTCGCTCTCCCCATAGTTCATACTGTCGTGGTGTCCTTGGGCAAGACACTTGACCCACATTGCCTCCAGTGGCTGTAACACTGGTAATTACTGTAGAACAATGTAAGTCGCTTTGGATAAAAGCATCAGCTAAATGAATAAATGTAAATGTAAATGTAGCTTCTATAACTATCTCGACCCATGTTCCCAAAGTCTACATTGATGGGAAAAATGAATATGATCCATTACTCAGCCTGCCTGAGCTGGACATAAAACCACATGCAGGAAAAAGTATGTTCAAATGGTCCAGAATACACAAATGGTTACCAATGGCTCATGTCTGATGAGCGACTTCCTTTCATATGTAGACAGGTTTCCAAAAGTTAACTGGCTGAAGAGCACCGGGCCAGTCAGACATCTTATCTACTCAAGTCTCTGTATGATTAACATGCACTGTCTTTTCTGTGAGACAGTGATTGAGCTGCAACTTCAAGAAATCTGAGGAAGAGGAACAACCAGGTTCTTTACATTTGGCATGCGCAGGTGTTGAACAAATGTGACTGACCAGATGTTTCTCTCTGCGCTCTCACAGGGTCGATGGTTTGACCATGTATTGTCCTCTCACAGCAGAGCAACATAGGCTTTCAACATGTTTTTCCCCAGGACATAAGATAAACTGAAGAGCTCTAAGGAAGTCAGGCTCTTTCATGGAACATTTTCGACCACAGTCATTACAGTTCCTCATTGAAACCCCACAGCATTTTCATGTGCTGCAGAGGAGACAACATTTCATTGCTTATGTGCAAGTGAATGCTTCTCATTTAAACTGTTTTCATAATGTAGCCATGGCGATTGCCAATACATTACAATACCCAAAAGGTACCAAAATATTTTCAATAATATAATCTATTAACCCGTTCAGGTCTAATAACCAAAAGACTCCTTTTCTCTCTGCTTTATATGAGCCTCCTTGTTTCATACAAATGTGATTTTTGTAATTAATCTATTGGTCTAATTATATCTTAACTCAGGAATAAAGTGTTAATCACAGCAATCGATTGATCAAGTGTTCATTTTGCAGCCCAATTCTTGAGCTTTAAGTAATTCATTTGCTGCTTATGAAACTTAAGTCTGTGTAATGCAAAATCAATGACAATGATTCAATTTTCAATTCCCACGTGAAAACTACAGTATGTTGTGGGCTGCAGTAGCAGGAATTGAGAACAATAGGTTAGAGTAAACCACTGTAAAGTCAAATAAAGAGGGTAATTTGTGTGTAGAGAAGTTAAAAGTGTAATCTGTTATGAAATGTAATTAATATAAAAACCACAGAGGTGCTGTGTAAGCTGTTTTCTGTAATCAGGTCACAATTAAAAGCAAACACTGCACACTCTCTCCCACACACAAAGACACATAGAGAAGGGGGTGTGTTCCTACCTGTGTGAAGTATAGGTTGAGCAGACAGAGGGTGAAGAACTGCAGGCACACAGGGCAGCAGTAGAGAAGCCAGTAGGCCAGGGGCTGTAGCTGGTTGGCCTGCACCACATTTTGGAAGTAAAAAGAGAAAAGGGTGGTCCTCAGAGCTGCCCAGAGCAAGCACAAAAACAAGAACACACTCTGGTAGCTGAAGCGTTTATGTCCATAGTGCAAAATGAGCCACAGCTGCAGATAAACAAAAACAAACAGGAAAGAATACAGGACGGTGTAGACGGTGGTCAGACTGAGCTCTAGTGTTGGAGAGATGGCAGCTCCTGAAGGGGACTCCTCCTCTGAGGTAAACAACAAGGAGCTGACCTCCTCTCCTGCAGAAAACATCTCCACGGACGCTTTTAACGAACCAGGTAGTGTAAAAGGCAAAAAGAAAACACCAAACTGGGTCAGAGCTGTGTTAAATCCACCGAAGATAACAAAAAATAAAAAGCAGTGTGTTCTAAAAAAAGTAGCATAATGGAATTGCGCTAGGTTTTTAATCCGATATAAATGTAAAAAAAAGACAATTTTAAAAGAATGAGCAAAGGAAAAGAAAACAACAGAGATCCCCCTGTGAATCCCTGCAAAGCTCCTCTCTGCAAAAAACAACTTGAGGGGGAAAAAGCTTCAGATCAGCTGTGATGCAGTTTAGGTCCCGCCCCCTCGCTCTCCATTGACATTGAAACTGCGTCCCCGCGAGACGCCATTTTGGCTTAAGATAAGGCTTGTTTCCGCAGAACAGTCGTCTTTTGAGCCAGAGATTTCACTCAGTTTCCGAACTAAAGCTCCCAAGTAAAAAACACCCCCACACCCACTTACCCATCCCTGTACCTGATTGGTTTGTTCTTTTGCCCAGCCTCCACTGTTTTCTGCCCTCTGTTGGTTTACGGTGATGTCAGCTGCTGAAACGCCCGCCTCCTGTGCCCTTGTGATTTGTCATTCGCTGAAGTCAAAACATTCCCTTCATTGATTGGTTGGATTTAGCACGTGGCCTTTTTTTCACAGGAAAAGCGGCATCAAAACAATTAGCAGAAAACGACGGTAAATTTACGAGAGCTTGTGTAAGCAGTGCTTCCTTTTCCTTTTCTTGAAGTCAAACAATAGAAAGCTAAATACATTTTAAGATGTCACATGTACATGTGTATTATATGACAAAAAAATCTTAATTTTCTCATTCAGAGCTTCAAATGTAGTCTACTTATCAACACGTTAGCCCACCTTAACTTGTCTTATTTTGAAAGGATTCTAGGAACGGTTGTATGCATTGACACACTCTCTTAAAGCATCTTTCTGCTAGCACTATTATGATACTATTTTTACGTTTTAATATTGAAATTGAAATGCCACAGAGAAAGGTTGTCTTTCCGTGCAGCTAAGTTTTATCTACCAACAACTTTTCTTTGAGGATAAACTATTTGCAGAAAACATACGTTACATCTTTGAGCAGCCTACGAAAGGAGAACTCCTGACTGAAACCTGACATGCACAATGGTTAAAAGGGGTTTACGTGCGGTTTCTAACGATTGAGGCGCTTATCCTTTTCCTCTCCTTGATTTTATCAGGTAACATCTGGTGCCATCGTTATCTATACCTCACAGATTGTATTGCCAGTTCTTAGCTACATGATAATCCCAGATAGATACTTCTGTTCAATAGCTAATGGTTCTTCTTATTGTTTATCTTTTTAATCTTTATTACAAGTTACAACTATAAATGGTTATTGGTGGCCAAGACTAATTTGCATATTTTTTCAATAAATCCTTTTTTCTCATAGGGAGTACACCCATCATTGCCTCCCACAATGTGGTTGTGTGTTGCTGTTTTCTTGCTATGGACAAGGTCAGGTGGCTGCTTGGAGAAGGCAAACACATCAAATCTAGTTGAATACACAGCAGCAGACTTCTATGAGAAGCTTTATTCTGGGAAGATGATGTTTTTGTATTTTGAGCGTCAAGGTAAGTGTTTAAAAGGAGTAGTGGAGAGCAAGTGCCGTTTTGGTTTACATTGTAGGTGTATATGTTGGTTAGGGCCACAGAATTAACTCCTTTATTCCTTAAATCTCCAGTTTCTCCATCTATCACTCTCTTTCTGGTGGAGTTGGAGCTGTCAGCTGATGCTCTGCAGGATTATGGCGTGCTGGTTGGCAAAGTAAGTAAATTATTCAAATAGATTATTAAAGAATTGCTATTATAAGTATAAATAACTATTTACGTGTGAAGTTCATTAGGTAATTGTTATTTTTAGTTGAATTGTTATAAAGAACCAGTTTCCAAATATTGCTCAGAAGACAAAGTACTGCTAACAGCCTTCCTCTTCAGGTATGATGCTTGGTTATATACTCATATATCGTAAATAGTGTAATATAAACAAATGTTGGTTGACTTTCTGATTGTCTTTTCATCAGGGGTGGCAAAGAGTTCCTGAGTTTTAATTTGGACACCGTGTTTGATGTTAATGCCATTGTTTCTGAAGTCCTCTTGTAAGTACCAATTACTTACATTTGTTTTATTCCACACAAGATTAACATGTAACAGCCCTTTGTCTTTCTGTTTTCTGTTTTAGTGCAATTCTGCGTGAGGAGGTCAGGTATGTTCATACAGATGCTGACCTCTTGGCGATGGAGAAGAGTGCTAGAGGGAAGAAGGATATTGTGTTGGGCTATGTTAGCAGCCTGGGCACACAAGGTAGGAAACAAAAGACACTCAAGGAGCAATGATTTGCAACTGATTTTATTGCTGCTAACCATGCCATTTTATGTTAATTCAGAACACAGATCCATTATGGAGACAACATTTGTGTATGGGTCCAAATATCAGTTTATTCTCATAACTGGAGGCCCAGTCCTAAAACATCTGGGGTAAGCTATCACTTAAATTTTCATTATTATTGACTTTTCTGAATTCATATCTACACTCTCCGTCTTTCAGTGTAAACGAAGCTTCTCCGTCCTCTCGAGTGTGGTTCCTACACTGTAGAGGTCACAGGCGCTTTATGACCTCGACCAGCTCTGAGCGCTGTCCTTTGACCCGTATGAGAAAACCACTGTCTACGCTCAGCCTCCACTCCTTTCTGCAGCTTATGGATGCTCCATTACTGGTGAGTAAAAGAGTAAAAGCATAATCATATTGTTGTTAATGTAGAACTATAGAATATTTTTTCTTCATCTTGAGACTGAGGTACATGACGACCCTTCGACAGTACCGCCCCCTCAGTTCCCCTACCAGCAGACCCCTCAGCTTTTTCTGTTCTCTCAACCTGAAACTGAACACTTGGACCGGGAAACAGCTAACACTTTGGCTTGGAAGCTCAAAGGGCTTGCTCTGCTGGTGCTCATTCACAGGTAAAAGCTGAAGCCAAAAGTCAACTGGAGTAGAGCAGCCAGTCGGCCATGTATTTGTTCGGTTAACTGGAAATACAAATGCATGTAGTTTTTGATATAGGGATCAACAAAAGAACTGCCAGGTGCATTTATTTTAAACTTGGGCCATATACAGTTAAAGCTGTAAATCAATATTTTTACAGATGTTTTTATGTTTTAGAGGGAGTCCTACAGTTAAAACTCCTAAGGATTTCAATGCTGCTTACAGACTTCCTGAAAAGGTACCGTGTAAATTATTATTTAACTGACTATAATTTTATCCATGTGCTTTTTATCTTAATGTGTGTTTGTACGTCCAGGGTTCAGAGGTTAAGTATCTGACCCTACGCAGCCTTGAAGAAGTGTTGGCCCTGTTTACAAATGACAAATACAAAGAACATGATCAGGAACAGGAAGTGGTAGAAGACATCAAGAATGATGAAGAAGAAGACGTGGATGAGGTTTTTGGTAAAGAGGCAGGAAGTGAAATGCAGTGAATAAACAGTGTCAAGAGAGTAGCAAGGGGGGATTTTCTCCAGAATGAATAATAATGTGTATATATGTTCTATGTTTTTATTCAGATCAGCTGGATGATGACGTGGCAGCGTCTGTTTATTTAAGCAGAGGCAACCAGCTGGACATGGACATACTCACAGAGCTTAATACACAAAACTTTCACAGTGTAATAACACAAAGTAGCCTGACCGTGGTACTGTTCTACCTCAAATGTGAGACTCAAAATCTCTAATATTATATAAGAAAAAAACTTTGTCCTTCACCCTTCGCGGGTGGTCTTTATCCTTCGAGCTCGGGTCCTCTACCAGAAGCCTGGGAGCTTGAGGGTTCTGCGTATCTTTGCTGTTATATATATATATATATATATATATATATATATATATATATTACACACAGATAAACTGTCACTTCTATAAATGTTGCATTTAAATCAGTGGATTAAACTAACTGCAATTCCATGTTTTACCAACAGGGGATGCAGTTTCCATAACTTTCCTTGAATCTTTTGTTGAAGTAGCAGAGAGTCTAGCAGGTGAGTTTGTACAAATTAATGCAAAACGACAAAGAGGTGACATTCATGATCTTAATTATTAAAACAACCTTTACAGACGCAGACGTGGATGATGTACAGATGTGTGCAGTCGACTGTGGAGAGTGGACTGACCTCTGTGGCGCTCAGTCTAGCAGCTCTGAGCCATTTCCCTTCCAACCGATCACAGCTTTCCCCGCAGTTTTGCTGTTTCAACCACAGGAGTCAGCCCAGCACTACAGAGGGATGATGGGTAGTCAGGCGTTGTACCGCTTTATCCTGATGTAAGTCACATTTAAATAAGGTACATTTTAGGAAAATTCGCCTGCCGTTTCGCCTGCCTCTTTCAATTACTTTATCCCAACCAACCACTTTATTTCCTCTTGACTGAGAACAACTAGAGAAGATCCCTTGTGAGCTTTTCCACATAGCCTTGTGTAACTTTTTTGTTATTCTGCACTGACCAAAAGGACTGTCAGATATCAATGGTGTATATATTTTCAGTAACAATTTTCTCATTGACAAGGGAGAATGGACTTTTTATGGCTTTTAATGTTGGCCTGTCATGTTTCCTTTATCTCGCTTCTATATCTTTGTGCTCACCTACAGATTTTGCACGCACGCCTCAGTTTGTTCCACTTATACCAAAGAAGAAACCGAAAAAAAGACAAACGGAAAAGAAATCATGATTTGTTCCTTTCCTTGTTGTTAATCAAGGGTTCGTGTAGCGTCTCCTCTCGAACTGCTGAATGAAGCTGACGTGAATTTATTTCTGACGGAGGCTGTTCATCCTGACCTATCCGGATACACACTTGATAAAGTGCTGGGGCTGTTTGATACACACAAACATCCCGGTAGGCAGCTTAAGTGCAAACATTATTTTATTTTTTTTAGTTTATTCTGGACACTTTTCCTTCGCAGAACTTGTCATAAATTGTATTTGTAAATTTACAATGAAAATGTAACCAAAGCTTTTGGAAAAGTCACTTGAAAACACCTTTTTTGCATAAATAAGCCTAATTTTGTGGATCATTTTGTGCCATGTGTCAGTCTTTTGTAGATAAAATCATATAGTGTTAATCTCTCCAGGCATATCAGTGTTTACTGAAGCAGCCAGAGCACTGCGAGGGGAGCTGCTGACCAGACTGCTGACGGATGGCCTGGCACAGAAATGGTAACCGCTCTTTCTAAGGTTATCCCTTATATCGGGTCTTCTTATTGTTCTTGGCGCAGTGGTTATTCATCCTTAAATTGTCTCAGTAGATGTTTTTGTTGTGTTTGTTTTAGGGCCAAAAATCAAAATGTGGCCCTTCCTGCTGTCCTGGTGTTTCCGTCATGGCAGACAGACACTTATCCCTCTGTGGTACCTCTGCCCTCCTCTGCTGAAAAGTTGATAGCACACATAAAGACTGCACTGCTTCATCCAGTGGTAAATCACTCTGAGTGTATAGTCGCTACATTAAAGATCCTTGACTGTCTCTCATATGCTTAACAAGCTGCTGAAGCAATTGATATAAATCATAAAAAAGTGAACTATACAACTTTTTGGAAAACACCATTGTTTCCAGTACGTCACATGTTACAAGTTCCATATGTGTATTCCATATGTGAAAAGTTTGGATAGGGTTTCTTCTGTACATCATGTCTAAGTTTACATTTTCATTTAAACAAATGTGCTGAGTTGAGCCAAACTTGATCAAATGTTTATTTTATGTAGATGTACGTCATTTCCATGTCAAAGAGTGTTATGCAGTAGCTAGGAATAAGGGCCATCGTTCTTATTCTGCATTTAACCAAGTCAATCTTGTTGTGGTGTGGTTGTTCTGTTCTTATCTTAGTAAATACAGCTGTTTAAAAACATTTTCTGTATAGTTTTAGCTTTTGGGTGTAAAAGTCTTGCTTCAGCGTGTATAACCCTAAGTCATATTCACTAATTGCCGCAGCTGCTGTGGTGTCGGCGAACCTCACTGATGTGTGAATACCACATGTGCAGCAGAATTCGAGTTTTATGTGTTGATTTTTTGAGTTGCATGTTCTCACTGTAGTTTTTTTTTTCCTCATCTGAAGTTTTTCTCTTTCCTTGTCCCCAGCCTGAGCTAACAGTAGAGACCCTACCTACATTTCTATCCCTCGGAAAAGCCCTCCTGCTTCTCTTTGTGGGAGAAGAGGAAGATGAGATCGGGCAAAGGCAGAACAAGGCGCTGGTTGGGGAGCTGAGGAAAGTGGTAGAGTTGGGAGGACAAAAGATGGAAAAATACCTACCCTGCTGGATCCATCTGTACGTACAATAACATTTAGTACAACATTCTCTGTGTAATACACCATTTTTTGTAATGAGAAATCTCTCAACTGGCAACTGCGCTTGTACACGGATAATCTAATTATTTCCTGGCAAACAGACTATAGTCATTACAGAAAACATAATGACTTTTGAATAGCCTATTATTATGTCTTTTGTATAAAAATGGCTTGTCCATTTATTTAAATGCACAATTAGACTCAATTATGAATGTCAATGACTTCTAAATAGTCATTGTTGTTCATTGCTACCAGATGAAAACATGTCTATATGTGGCACTGCCTTGTTTAATTAAATGAATTTAATTGAATGAATTTAAATGAATGAATTACAGAATTACAGATTATTTTCATTCTAATAAGGGACAATGGTATTTGACAGTTAACATTAGCTGTTTGTTCATCTGTAACAATTTCAGCCTGCACTGTTTGTTCCAGAGGTCGTACTCCAGCCGGAATAGATGTCCTTGGGTCATACCTTGGCGCTATGCCCCCTCTCCCTTCTCTGATCCTCACACACAATCCATCAGGGGAGGAAATTTACCAGTATCCTCCGCGGTACCCGATAGTGGCGTCCTCTGTGCGGCAGTGGCTACAGGGGGTTGAGGGCGGCAGTGAGTCACCTGCAGGTAAAGACAAGACATTAGAAGTACAGATAAAGATGGCAAAACCTTTACAATATGACATTAACTGCCCAAACAAAAGCACTACATAATGAAGTCAGATTCCTGATATATTTTTCTTTTTACCATCCCTTCAACCATGTAGCCATAATAGTAATCTTACACCATCCGCACAGTGTACTTAAAAATGCTGTTAAGCTGCAGGAGTGCGGCTCTTCTTAGCTCTTTGCTCAGCGCCAGTTGCTCTCTGTTTACTCTAATTACACACTTAAAATAGCCTACCTGCTGTTCTAAGTGCACTTTAAGTCTGATATTTTTTTTCCACGTCATTGTACATCCATAAAACCAAGCCAATAAAACATACCTGGCTTTAAAACCTTGTTATATCTGTACATTACATTGCAAAGATGCAGGTGACAACAGTTGAAATTAATGCTCAGTGCAATGGAAAGATGTCAAGCTCTCTAAAAACAGCAGGAGTGACACTTTTAACTGTGATTGCCCTTCCGAGTGCGTGCAGGTGATTAGGTGTCAACCTGAAGCGATGATTATCATTTGGTTGGTCCATGCCACCTCTGAAGGCAGTCGCCACACTCCACTCCACCGCAGCACTACATTTAAAGCAGCAGTAATTTATCTTGGAATGTAAACTCCCTGCCTTTTTTCTGTTGCCTAACTGAAGAGCTTCACTTTGGAAAATGCAGTAAAAACACATTTTATAAATTGTCCTGATGTTTATTGAGTTTCCATACATGAAGATACTGTAAATAGACCTGGAGTCATGTCTGCTTGCTTCTCTAATAGAGAAAATGTATAGTCTGATATCTTGAATTCTTAGCAGTTGACAGTGATCATATGCATTTTATTTGTAACCTATTTCATGCTTATAATGGTTGAATAAAAATACTGTTTGTATCCATTAGTGCATGACCCCTCAACCCTTCTCTTCTGTCTTATTTTGGGCTAATTGTACTCTTTCTCTCAATTAGAAAAACATTCTTGTGTTGTTTCTCCAGGAATGTTGGGCGAGGAGAGATGGCCTCCCCTCTCCACGTTTTATGATTTCCTGGCTGTAATGGACAAGAACGACCCCAGTTCAGCTCGACAGCAACAGCCGACTCGGGAAATGGAAGACAGAGAGGTGAACGGACATGGAGTGGCAGCAAAAGAAGGGACTGATGGCTCCAAACGGTCACCTACTCCTGAGCCATCGCCAAACCCACACACTGAACTTTAACACATGGTTGAGACACCAAATACCAAATAAAATATGAATGTGTTTTCCGTAACGCACTGTATTCAACTTCGGTGACACTGAAACAGTTTGTGATGGACCAAAGAGACTTTGGCACTACCCTGCAGCTGGTAAAGCAGACCATGACAGGGGTAGATTTTTTCCAAATAAGGTATTTGAAATGTATACACACACTCAGGGAAAGGGTGCTTTACCCAAATGTAATGTATAAACAGACTGTATTGACTAAAGTATTCTTGGAACTGTAATGTATGCATTTTTAACATGGCTTTAGAAATCTCTGTAACAATAAGCATCTAATACCCAATAGCTAATCAAGGGCTGTCGAGCTGGTATGGCGGTAAGACAGTGATTATAGAGGCTTACATCACAGAATAATCACTTTAATGTGTTTATGAGTTTTGTAATGGCAGTGCTTTCTGGAAAACCTCTCAAGTACAATCTTTATCAAGTCAGCTGTTTCTCTTCAGTGAGTCTTTTTCACTTAATGACTCTTCGTGTAAAATTGTTAACATCGAAGTACTGATTCTGGTACCAATCTGTCACGGTGTGAGCTTTATACCAAATCTGTTACAGTAATGTCACATCTGCTGGCTGTTTATGGAATCACTGAAAGCATGAAAATTGATGTGATGTTTAGTGTAGGCATGCTATAACATTATTTACTGGAATTGTCTTATGAATTGACGTTATTTTTTTCCATTAGTCTACCTCCTGTCCTGTAATGATCCCCAGGCTTTATGGGATTGCGGTGTGTATTTTTTCCCGGCAGTTAAGGTGCAAAACTAAAAGAACTGGTTGGCTGAACTGATCTGTTCTAATGAGTATTTCAGATGTCCTTGTTTGAAAGGTTAAATGTCCCTAAACCAGGCCATTGGATTGTCACCTTCTAAGGGATTTTCGATTTTACCCTGAGCATAATCTGCATAATATTGTCATCCTAAAGGTTCACTGTGGAAGCTTTACAGAATTAGATATATGGCTATACAGTGGTGCAATGTAAAGTATGAATCAATAATCTTCTCCAAAGTGTGTCTGCAGGCAAATCTTAAATATTCCAGACATACATAACACTACATTTATTTTGCAAGTGACTGTATCTCTAACATGAACATAACTTTCCTTGCAAATTAAACTCATAATAATGAAAGAAAACTTTGATGCATTTTGTTCGCACCATAGTATTTTAGTGCTGTTCTTGTTAATCAGCATCAAAACCGAATTGAGTCGAGTGGCACATGATTAAATGCCAAAACCAGCAAACGACTCGCACTTACTCAACGTCAGTAACTTTACAGTCTGTTTGGCTTTTCAGGGGATTCAATTGTGAGGTGCTGCCAGTCCAAAGCCTTATGCCAATGTTTGATTTGAAAAATGTCTCTCCAGAGATCTAGGCTTCAAACTTTTCTAATCTCAAGTCATGTCTGCTTCATTAGGTATGTGGCAATGGCAGCAGTGAACCGGCTAAGTGAGATCACAGCTGCCTTGGAACTTTTTTTTTGCAGGTAAAGCCATCACACTAAGCCCTAAGAGGCCTGACGTAATGGCTGTATTTGAATGCGGCTGTGAAGTTATTTTAGGACAAAGCTAAACAGTTGGGCAATAAAGTGTTGATTAGCGTTGACAAATTAAAAACTGCAGACACAAAAAGAACTTTGTCTGTGAATGTCATCATCAGATAACTGATTTTATTACCCAGAATCATGTTGGGGTTTTAAACCACACTGAGATGAGACACGTTTTTTTACTGTAAACAGATCTTTTATAGGGCACACACATCTAAGAATAGTGTATCAGTGTTTCATCTCTGGAAAGATTGCTTTGTCTCCTGGCCTTACGCACATACAAACACGGAATAATTCTATTTGTTGCAGCCTGGAGTCAGCGTAATCAATCATCAGGGGACAGTTTGTGCGTAGATCAATTATATTACTCGATTGTAGGGTAGCCACACTCTCTTATGATATGTGTGAGTGATAACTTTACACAGGCCTTGTATTTTATTCAATTAGGGGCAGCGCTGACACTAAGGACATTTCCAACTCTAACAGTTTTTTTACATTTTTGTTAAATTGTCTTTTTGCTTATACTATATACTTTCAGATATTTCAATTGTTACAAAACCCCCTACCGCAATTACTGATCTCAAATAACAACATTCAAGTCAACGCCGAGCACAGGCAGGCCCAGGAAGAAGGAATCTGACTTGATTACTTGAATTAGAGACTTGATGGTATAATAACAAACAGATGCATGCTTAGAAGCAATAGTCCGTCTGATGGAAATAACTGGTTACATTGCCTTTTAATTCAGTCAACTTCTCTTTGATTTCATTCTGTGTGGATAGAATCTACAATTGTAATTATTAAAACTGTAACCATACTTACATTAAAATTCCTTCTGGGAGTTAACCTGCACTCCCACTAAGACACACTGGAGTTTACTACTGAATACATTATTATGTTTCTTGCAAAACGGCCATTTATCTTAAAGGTAATTATGGTAAACTATGGAGCTATAAAAACACAACATACCCCACTGAGGTCATATACTCATAATCTCGCTTACTCAAAATCTGTTAATGTCTAGGTTACCATAAACAATTATAATTTTGTGGGAATAGCTGCAATACAGTCATCAGGATCTTAAGAGTAACTATGACAAATCTACTCTGGTGACATCATTTCTTATTCATTTCTTTTTCTTGTGATCACTGACAATATTTGGGGAGAAAGTATTACCAAATAAACCATCCCTTTCCATTTCCTGTTTCACAGTCATCAGGGGAAAATGAGATATGGGAATTAAAGCTTCACCAGAAAACTAGCCAGAAGCTCAAATGGTCTTTGTTTTTTTTTTTTTGTTTTTTTGGTTACAGCTCTTACAGACAGAATGTAGATAGCAGAGAGGCAGCTGTCGGGCAGATTTTATCTTGATGTCTAAAATCTGTACTGACACACACACATGGCATTTGTTAGACACTCCAGTGGGTGCTAAAAGGTGCTTGTGTGGGTGCCAGCCAGGAGCATCAAATCCTGGAAGAATTGAAAAGGGGTTTATCCAAAGCCGTGCCGTATTTTATTCCCTTTCTCGCCACATTAACACCAAATTTCCTGACATTTACTCAACTATTCTTGCTAGTCTTCTTCTCTTCCCAGAATTGGGTAACAAACGCTATAAAAAATGTATTCTCGCGACTCTTTGCTTTTTTAAGATCTGCCCACTCTGCTCCAGTCCTCCAGTTTCTATAGAACAAGGTGAAACAAAGACCAACAGGATGTGGCCATCCCTCGGTCATGACAACAGCACTGAGGCACAGTGCAGCAAGCTCGTTAGTGGTGGTAAAGAGAAACAACATTAACTATTAATAAAGGGGTATAGGGAGAGGTCATTTGGAGAGTGTGTAGGTGTGGTTGCCTGGGAGTGCAGCATGTGAGATGACCTATTAACTGAAGTCCCCTACCTACTATCCCTAAGGGATTTATAGATAAGGGATAGTAGGGATAGATTTTTTATTTACAATCTATGATTAATCCCTTAGAGTCTATAATTTACGTTTGACTTTTACCAGTTCTTTCAGGTTCCTCTTCTTATTTGAGCTCCTCTTTATTGTCCCTCTCTACGTCATTTACAGGGATTGGTCACTTTTGGGAATGTTTTAAAACCGGTGTATGAAGTTTGACAAAAAAGGAAAGTTGAACTCCGTTGTAAAGGCTTCAGGGCTTTTCAAACTCCAGACATTTATAGTGACTTTGATTTAAAATTGGGGTGCTTGTGGCAGAGTGGTTAACTCACAGCAAGAAGGTCATGAATTCAAAACCTGGCCGACTCAAATATTCTCAGCCAACTCCAGTCTTTCTGTGAGGAGTCTGCATGTCCTCCACGTGTTACTGTGGGTTCTCTCCGGGGACTCCGCTTCCTCCCACGTCCAAAGACATGCATGTGTAGGTTAATTGGCAACTCTAAAGTGTCCCTAGTGAATGAATTGAGGACCCGCTTGAAAACGAGATGATTCATCTAAAGGGATTATTCCTCACAAAAAAATGTGATTAGTCATGAGGCTTTTTTAGAAAAAAAGAAGTTGCAATCTGCATCAAAAAATGCGCTGTCACAACAATGTGCATTTGGAGTGCTGTCATCTAATCGGAGCAGATGTTTAGAGTCGGGGGCTCTGTAGTTTATTGTTGACTTGAATGAGTTCCAGTCATCAGTCTTCCAAATCTGTCTTTCACCACAATCTAAGATCATGGGCCAAAACAAGCAGCGTGATGCATTGGCCTTGTCAAAAGCTGGTGTGTGTCCACAAGGTAAGATCCGAGCATCAGTTCATCAGTGTGTAAAAATTATAGGATTTTTTTGTATTAACAGTTGACGGCTTTATCAAGTGAGAAAGCCTACACTGACAGGATATATTGTTACATTGTTTTCCAACAAAGGAGTGTCAAGAAAAGAAAATTGCTTGATGAATTTTCATGCGTGTGCTATGATAAAGCAGAAAAACAGAACCTCACATTTTGTAATATTTATCTGCTTTGCCATATTATCTAAAATGCAAAGGCAGCAAGTCATGCTGCTTGTTGTGATACAGTGCCAACAGAGTGATATGGTGTTGCCACGGTAATGACCAAAACATAAGCATGTAATGAGATGCTTGAGTAGAAAACAGTGGGGATGGTTATACTACAGAATCACAGACAGTAAAACCTTGGTGTAGACCTCAGCTGGGCAGTAGCTGCAGGAGATAAAGATGTTTTGGTATGACTGTATTCCTGTTCCAAGCTGCTACAGTTTGACCGAAAACCATTCCCTCTGTGGCTTAAAACTGTGAACTGTAGAAGTTGTGTCTTAGAGCCTCTAACCACACTCTACATCCCATTAATGCCATTTCATCCAATCACCAGAGGCTTTAGTGTTTCCCCAAACAACAACAGCAATAAGAAACCCAACAGGGGAGTTTTCTAAGTGACTTAATTTGATTTATTGATGAGGACATCTCTCTAAACACCTTCTTCTAGGATTACAGTGTGCCATTACTCTACTGCCTCTGAAGTTTTGTTTTGCACTTTGAGCTACATCCTGGAACAGCAAAAATGCTCTGCTCTCATAAGTGTTTTTGGTGAATCAATACTTATTAGGCTCAGTCTGAAAAGACAGTTTTTATAAGAGGTTTAACAATTTGATTTTATCTCTGCATTTGCAGATTTTCTAAAAAGTACTTTGTCATTAAGAAAAAGGGAACCAGTAATCCAAGATGGAAAATCATTTATAAACGTTTGAGAAGCAGACCAATTGAATTTATCAGCTAAGTGCAAGTATTTTGACAGAATAGTGGACTGAAACCGTGCCCCTTCTGGATAAGCATTGCCATTGCAGTGACGACTTACGTTTAACCTTTAAGTTGAGCTTTTCCAGGTGCAACAGGTGTACCCTAATTACAGAAATTGCTAATGAACCTTGACTGAAAATGCTAGTTAGCAATATGGGTAGAATAAACTAGAAAGTCTAGAAAAAACCCTGGTTGGTTATAGAACTGTGTGCAGCTGGTAAGTCACTTTCTAGCATTTCTTAACTATATTGCTGTAGCTATATTGATCATGATATTGACAGAGTGCCGTGTTGGGTGGTGTTTTTTGCTAAAGCTTCTTAAAGTGTCAATGAATAGGGTCAGATGACCTTTTATTATACACCCCCTGATGACCACATAAAAAAGGTGTTGCCTGTTTACTCTTGGAAGTAGTTTTATTTTGTTAGGTTATCTGGTGTGTCTAAGGTATTACCTTTTTTTTGCAAAATGTCTTTCTGACACTGAAGTGTTGGTGCTGTCCAAATAGTGTAGTCGTTCATCTGTGTTGGATGGCTGTAAGTATTATGTCAATGCCTTCTAAATTAAACACATAAGCTAATTGAATAGTTGAAAAGAACACTATGAAGCCTTGGTATATATGAGTCAAAAGAATAAATTGTTTAAGTTGACTGTGAATTATTGACGTTGATTTCAGGAGCTTTGTGCTGTTATGTGTGCACTATATGTTTGTTTTAAGTCAACTCTCGAGGCTGCTTTATGGCCTGGGTTTGAGTGTATACATACAATTATTGCAAAAGTCTCTACTGTAGGAATAGCTCAGAGAAAACATCCTCCTCGTTGGACCCCCCTTTGTCCCCACATGTATGAAGTGGTAAACATCCTCCTGTCTTTTTTGCGCAGGAATGTCCCTCTGCGTTTATGTTTGGATGAAAGTGTGTGTAAAGTGTGTTGCTCTACTTTATCAGAACCATGTGTGTGGTTATGGCTGCATGGAGAGACGTCACAGCTCTCATCTGTCCCAGACTTTTCTTCTTCTTAGTTTCATCAACCACTCTTCGTAGTTCCATTGTGTTATGTCTTGCCATAATTATATTTGCATGAATGGAGTCTTTGTTTTAGTGGTGATATTTTGGTCTAATGGTCTGAGTCAGTCACAGTTTTGTATTGAACCAAATTTAACCTATACTGACACAGGATGTTCTTCAGTCTAGGGTCAATAGGAAAGGTCAAAGAATAAACTGTGAGCTGGAACTCTAAAGAGCAATTTGTATGTGATGATGCCTATAGAGCACATGCATTAAAAACAACATGAATGGAAGATGCTATCTTTGTGCAGGTCTCATCCAAGAATGATCTGGAACAGTGCTGTGGATCAAAGGTGTTACTGCTTTCCACTTGTTATTGATCCTGGAGCAAGACTTAAGTGAGTCCATGTGTCATTCCACTTCTGATTTGTGGTGTCCTTGAGAACAAAGACACACGAACACACACAAACGGGCTCAGAGCAGTAGTGATGCAGTTGTTGCGATAAAGAGGAGCAGCGCAGTAGCATGCTGATCACACACTCCAAAGCCTTCTACCTTCTACTCATTTTCTACCTGCCACAATGGACGCTTTATGTTATGTGCCCAGCATCAACAAAAAACACATTTACCAATTTTGCACTGATGTGTCTAGACAGAGTGTGCCCTCCAAAACCAGAGGACAAAGTGTGCTGTCAAACATGCCACAGATGCACATTTTTAAAGCCATAAACAATTATTACTCAACTAAAGGAAGTTATTAGGCTTACGCTTGCACTTTGTACCATGTCTGAGTAAAGATCCAGAACCAGCTGATGCTGGTCATTTTGGAGCCCTAGGGCAGATTACACATTGCACCCCTCGTTTGAAAAGAACAAGGGATGTAATGGTCTTTGATAGGTTCCAGCACCTATAGTTTAATTTAGAATTTTTAATTATGTATATTGAATGATATTGAGATTAGAGTGGAGATTTAGGAAACTGAGCCAAGACAACTGCGACACTTGTGCTCAGGTTAAATATTCTTTTCAAAAGCAGTGCCCAACATGTGGGGTCTTTTGTGGCCTTTAGGCTAAAAAGACTCGATAGTAGCTTAAGTGGTAAATAAACGTGGATGAAAACTAATAGTACTGGGTAGTAATGGAGCAAGTGAACAAAAATTTGTGGCTTTTCCTGTTTAAGACGAGAGGACATTTATCAGTGTCTGCTCTCAGCCTCAGGAAGGGGAGCTTCATAGGGTCCTGACATCCCGCTCTGAAAGAAGCCTAGCTCCACACAAAGGACTCTGGGAGCACACACACAAACTTCCCCAGCGCTCGGCCACACCCGAAGCACAGAAAACCTGAGTTAGTGCACACTTCTAGTGATGTGAGGTCAATTCTGATTCATATGTAACACCACCAAATTTCAACATCTATTGTGATTTGCCTTGAGCATCACGCATTCATGACTCATTCTTTTATTTGCACCTTGTTTTGGCCCTATGGTGCTCAATCGGTCGACTATGTGGTCTATACCTAAAGGCCCTGGATGCATGCATTGCATATGTAACTATTATGTGTTATCTAAAATATACTCAGCATCATTGGTTGAGAAGTTCACAGGCTAAATAAGATTATTGATTCTGTGATAACCTGAATCATTGTCATAATATTTAAATGAGAGAACTGGTTTTATCAATGGGGAGATTTAGCGTAAAACTAATGTGTTAGGTGCACTCTTCCATGCAGTTTATTGATCTGTTTTATTGAATACTGAATGTTCGCTTTGATGAAACTATTGTGGCCAAGTTCCACATCACCTTTTTAAATGAAGCCCTGCAGGTAATTTGCACTGCAGCTATTTCTACCTGATTACTTTCTAAATGAATAGCCAGGATGCTGTAATTGTCATTGGTTGGTCATTTGAAGGCCTCCAGAGAAGTCTGCATTTCATTTAACCAACAAATTCACAGCTGCTACTGAATTGTAGGAACAACATGCTGTAACCTGAATCAGTATTTGTTAAATGCTTTTAAGAAACCAAATGTCGAGCCCCCAAGTCATTCTTATTACTTTTATAGTGTGGCTCTATTAGCTTGAGCTCCCAAGCGTCTCAGAGACTAAACAAAAAGCTTAAAGCAGTCTTGGTTGGTTAAGTGATTACAAGTCATGGTTCACATAAGAAACTTAGAAGTAGAGAAAGAACATGGGGGATCTACCTATAAAGAAGTCCTAGATAATGTGCAAAGGGATTGAATAAACAGAAACAAACTCGTGAGTTAATCTTTAGAAAAGATGAGAACAATAATAATAGATTTGATTTATATTCCGCTTTTCTCCCAAGAGACCAAGGGACTCAAAGCGCATACAGGCCATCCTGTATCTGTGAGTCTTGCCCAAGGACACAACAACAGTATGAACTGGGATTTGAACCTTCCAGTTATAGGACGACTGCTCTGCCACTGCCCTGAAATGAAATGAGAGAAATTATAGCAAAACTATAACTGTACATTGGCTTCTGTTCAGTTTTTAGTTGCTGTTTTTCTGTTTCTGTGTGTTTTCTCTGGAGCATGTTAGAGTCACTGGCAGGACCACCCTAGTGATTTATTATTATTTCGAATGCCTTGGCTTACAATGGACGTCTTAACCTTGAGATCAGCAGGCTCTTGTTTCAGATCACAATAGACTTGTCAGGGGACCTGCAGAGATTGAACGTCGAGCCTCTGTTTGATTACATCTGGGATACAAAGATTATACTAGGCTGCTTAGCAAACTGGCATCCAGAGCCCAGTGTAATTTTATTTTTTTGTGATCTGAAAGGAGCCTGCTAATCTCAAGGTTAAGGCGTCCAAAACTTCCAGAGGAACTGTGTAATACATCAAGAGAAGACATTAAAGACAGTTGAGTCAATGGCGATAAGCATTTTTCCATTTGGCCTCTTTAACCATGCATTCATCATTCTTACTTTTATGTTATGTTATGTTTATGCTATGTTTATTGGTGGACAGGCCTTTGTGTCCTTCACTTTATTGAGCCCTTTGAAGACAGTGCCAGAAATGTTTTTTGTTTTGATGTTGTAGTCTTAGAACCGCGACTGACCAGCTCACGCAATATGCACAATCAATGCACTGGTCTCTGTGTAATCGGATTTTAAAAGAACCCTGCTCCAAAGCCAACGAATTCTGACTCATTGAATTTATGTTAAACAAACCAAAATTGTGCCATATTGACATGTTGTGTGCTCAAAGATGACACTGACATACTGTACCGTTGTATCTTAGCAGCAGTGAAAGCTCGGTGTAGTTGTGTTTTCGGTCAGTGACGAGCAGAGCGTGGGAACATTACAGGCCTGCCACAGTATTATTGCAGGGATTATCTACGAAGAATTCCCAGTATTCTTTTCAGTCATAGATCCAAAAGATAAGCAAATTAGATGTGTGTTTACTCATTGTCCTACATGTTTACTGATCCATGCAAAAACTGAAAACATATGTTAGTAAATGTGATACCTTTGCCTCCCAAGAATTCTTTTCACTGTTCCAGAAACATGACCCATACATTGCTGCAAGTTGAGGCCTTCTTATATTCATATACTTAAATGTTGGTGTCTATACTGTGGTGTCAGCTTTATGTGAGTAGTTTATCCACACCCTGAGCTCTCTTGCATTTGGCTTTACGTCAGTGAAGTCTTAAGACACACCCTGTAAACTTTATGAAAGTATTCCTTCTCTATTTTTCTATATGCACTCTTTCAATACATTTTAGTAAGTAAGGACTGAACAGCATCCACTGTCAAATCTGATGTGTGATTTGTTTTTAATTTATTTATTAGCTAGTCTATTGATTTTTAAACCGTCTTTCTTCCTGTTTCTGTAAGCTCTCCAGCTGCTGGTGTTCTTAACAAATGTGTGAGCTGACCCTGCAGGCTGCTGCTGCTGAAGTTTAGGCATGTTCGGGCACGTCGCTCATACTACTCATGGTGAAACCTGGTTTTATTTATTTTGTCAAAGGCTTGTGAAAGATTGATTGATTTTAGAAGTAAGTGAAAAGCAACGGTATAAAATTCCGTGGGCATGAAGAGATAAACGGGTTATTGACTACGGCCTACACCTTTTTCAGTCATTGTGAAATTATTTTTATTTTATGTACAAGAAAATATTGCATTCTTTCTTTTGTTGACCAAAACTAAACTTATCATAACATTTGCGCTGTAGTGTAAAAAAACTAAAATCCAGTTTTGTGAAGCATGCATTAATTCAGCTTACTACTTATTTGGTAGGAACGGTTTGAAGGGAAACTCGGTAAAAGAAACAGAGGGACCTCACGTAATATGTGTGATAATATATATACACATGAATATAGAGACATAGTTTCCATGTTGTGAAAGCCACAATGATGACTCAAGTTTTGGGCTTCTTGTCTTGACAGAGTTTAGTGAGCTCGCACAAACATACAAAAATCCAGATTGTAGGACTTATTCAAATATATATTTTATCTGACTCAGTCTTAGTGGAGCTGATTATGAATAAAAGAAAATACTCCAAGAAAAGGGAGACAGGCCAATTTTGTTTATTGCAATGTTTTTGATCCTGCCCCAAGCAGCTCTACAGTAACATTTAAGAGGACCATGCCATCAGAAAATGATGATCTAAGCATTGTATATGTAGCACTGTAATGGATGCATGTTGGCATTCAAGTGGCATTACATCATTATCTGAAAGCTATTTGTAAGTGCGAGTGAGTGACAGATATGAATAGGCATTCATGAGTGGTTAGCACTGTGACCGTGCAGTAAGTGGAACTGGAGGTGTTCAGACCTGTTCAGCACACAGCAAGAAAAGGAAGTAGACAAAGGGAGACCTTTTCTTTGAAGTAGCAAACACAAATGTACTTTTTATCTACAAGAAAAGCCTGTACAAATTTTTTTCTTATTGGTTACGCTTCTTGCATGTGTTTGTTTCCAAAAACTACTTTTTGGCCTTGTTACCAAAATTTGATTGCACAGATTTGTCTGAGCATCCAAAGCCATGCCCTGGCTCTCTGTGGGCATTCCAGTTTATCCCAAAGGTGTTGGTTGTGCTTGAGGACAGAGCAATTTCATGCTAGACGCTTCTAGAAAAGTGGTCATGAAAACAGGACAATACTTTTACCAACCTGTCCACATAGTCTCTATTGTACAGCAAAGAGGAAGTGGACCAGGCTAAGTCAAACATCCTCTTTTTAACGTATTCTTGGGCATGGCACTTTCCAAAAGAGTTTACTGCTGAGGGCATGGAACATGAAAATACCCACAATGTCTTTTGTCTGTCAGCTGATGACTTATTGTTTTAGCTGCGGAACACGTGAGAGGGTGCCCAGGCCGCTGATTTCTCACCCCATCAACTTTAAACCCAAATGCTCTCACTCACTTTAGCCCAGTCCACTATGGTTCTGTTGCTATTGTCATAAAGTTGTGTTTGTTTGTTTTTCTTTGTATATCAGGGAGGCGTCAGACAATCACTCTAGATAACGTTCCTTCTAAGGCAGATTGCACTAAAGCCTTCTAAAGAAATGCAATCAACATTTGTAGCACATAGAGTAATCTCATCATGTTATCATATACAACAGTAACATTGATCTTAACTAGTTTTTCTCATGTTGTACAACTTTTACAACTTTGTACTTTGTCAAAACATTCTGAATTTGCAGATAAGTCTTAGAACTTTCCTTTGGCATAGTAATATAAAATAAAGAGTCAAATGATAAATATTCCTACTTGAGTTTTTATGTACCAATAAAAACACAATATATAAAGAAGACTTGCATGATAATAAACATCTTTCCTTTCCCCCTGAGGCCTGACATTATGTCACATGACCGGCCAATCCTTGGCGTACAACACTTTCCGGAAGCCCTCAGTGGGATTTAAGATATGTCCAGTGCACTTAAAATAGTTTTTCCTTGCCAGTGCAAACAAATAAGGGAGTATTTTGCAGTGTGTATTGTATTAAAAAAAAAAAAAGCTGACATCTGAAACGTTTTCTGCACTTCTAGTTTTGTGACTGACACCATTTCTCTTTCCTTCCAGCATACCAACATGTGTGTGTGGGCTGATTGTGACCAGGGTTTCCTAGTGTGTTTTTTTCAGTATAAACATTTGACATTGCCTTGGAAATGGGTGAATTATCTCATTTGTCAATGTCAAGTTTAAACGATGGGTAAAATATTTTAACTTTAACTTAGACAAGTTGTATGTTTAGTTGAGTTTGACTTGATTGAGTTTTGGAGAATGAATCTAACAGATGTGTTGTTTGGTTTCCAAAAGCTGTAAAAAGCCTGTCTGTTTTTAGCTGTACTTTGTGTACTGAAGACTTATGTGTGTAATAGTGGACATTCTGGACTTGGGCAATCCTTGTGTGTTTTCTCTGCAACCATTTGACCAAAGGGGAAATTCTTGTTCAATTGGTGAAGCTGCATTACGGCGTTGGTTTCTTTTGTAAATGAGGCGTGTGGTAAATATAGATTTGAGCGGGAGTGGACCAGAGGTTTTGTGGTTTGCAAAGGAAACGGTTTGTACTGGCTTGGTGAAAAGCTCTGAGACGTACGTCGGTCTGTCTGCTGGCGGCCCTCTCTCAGTCAAAGTTATCTCCAGTCTGACTCATGCAGTCGAGTGCGTTTCACAACCAGCACTTAAGCCCAACTAAAGCCAAGTGTCAACAAGTGGATACTATTTGGTTTACTGGTTCCCCAGTCTGCAAAATTCTTTATAAAACCCAATTTTCTGACCACTACACAAATTTCCACCACAACTATAATTTCTAAAACTCTTAACACTGGAAAGAAATCGTTGTAATTGTTTAGCCGTATTTCCGAATCTAATAGCAGTACACTTCATCTGTGTCTTTAGTTAAAAAGACAGTAACATAGAAAAAAAATGCCAGAAAGTTCAGCGCTGAGCCAGAGACATTTTCACAGAACATAAATTGACCTTGAACATTTGGACTCCTCGATCTATTTATAAACATCCCAAAAGTCAAACAGAGTGTGATAAAACTACTGTTTTGATTACCATATGTGGGAATACTTTATGTTCCCAACATTTCTACATAAGAGCTCAAGCACATACAACTAGAGGGTGTTCCAAAGGTGAAATTAAATGGCTTTTAAGACCGAAGTTAACCCCCTGCATCGTCTGATAGCCCGTGACTGTAGTTCCTCAAAGCAGAGCATGTTACCTGTTTATTCCAAAGAGAAAGCCTTGTTCCTGGTGGGACCATACGGATCTCGATTTAACAATATCTACTTTCCCACTGAGAGGAAAGTCATCATCCCTCCTCCCTCTTCACATGGTTGCTGTTGATAGTGCCGCAGCAGGGGCTCGGTGATAAAACCTGCCCTCTGATTGCTACCAGCTCGGTGGATTCAAACGGGGCCTCCAGCTTCAAGTCACGTCCAAGTTATCTCATTTCCAGGCAGCGTGTCTGTGCTGCTCCCTTGCACTGTTTTAGAGAAGAAACATGTATATTTTTGACTTTTGACATGAAAGGCATGGGTAACCAACTCAAATGTAAACTTTTTTATTATATTATATTTTATGACTCTTTAAGTTTTTATGGACAGGGACCAAGCCTCTTTTGTGCTACCTCTTAAACGGTCCTCGGGTAAGGGCGCTGCCATATGGTGATAGTCAGCGAAATACAGCGATATACTGCCGTCCACCAGAGGGCAGGCTCCAAAAGCGGAAATATGAGGAGAAACCCAATGGCGACTTTGCAAGTGTAAAAATCATGTTTACAGCCTGGTACAAAAGATGGCTCCAGTCTCAAGTTTATACTACGTGACAACTCTGGGGGCGGGTGAAATTTTGATTAATATGTTTGTTTATGCTATATGAAAACTATTGTTTTACTAGGCAGTAAATGCCAAAAAGCCCAGATGTAACCGCCATTTTATTGCCCTTTCATAACGACAAAATCGGTAAATGGGCGGATGACATCCATTTTATAAACAATCTATGACAGGGACATACAAAACAGATGTTTTATGTCACAAATAAGCATGCAATTGTATCTTTTTTATTGGTGCAAGAACATGGCTTTATGATGGAAGACAGCACAGACTCATTATGTTGGCCAAAAACCATCATGCAATTACTGCATCTAAGTGGTTTTATAAGGAACACAATAACATTCTAGTTTGCTAACCACTTTTTTTTTTTTTTTTTAGTGGCTCTGACTAATCATATTGTGAAGAAGCACAGGAAGGCCTTTGGCGGTACGGTTTCAAATATCTGTACCGTGTGTCTGGATGTGATTTTTAGACAAATGAAGGCCTTTTTAAAAGCTATTACCAGAAGAATGTGCTCTCATTACGGAGATGGAGTGTTAATTTTTAAATGGGAATCTGGGCTCAGGGAAAAGGATGATGGCAAAGTAAAGGCCACGAAAATCAATTCTCCGAATGCAGTGCGTTGTTTCACTCTATGAACTGCAATTTGCTTTGCGTTTCCTAAAGTGGAGCGCAACACTTCCATTGCATTACATCCTTGCATTTGCACCATAACTTAGTGTACAAAGGTTTAGTAGGTGCACAATAGATAACACACAAGCCTCTTCCTTCCTCTGACCTCAACAAAGCTCCTGAGGTGATCCAGTTAAAGCAGCGGCCTTAATTACTCACCAAATCAATTAGAAGAAATAAGCCAATTAGAGCCACCGTGTTCCTGACGTCTGCTCAGTAGTCCTCCCTTAATTGTTTATCTGTGGGACAATAATTGACAGAAAACAGACGGGGCATTGAGTGAATTATGAGTTATATGGTGGCAAAATGGTATTGTTGTCCCGAATGACAGGTATCTGAATCATGTCACTTTGGTGAGTCAGTTTTCAGCAGAGACACAACTAAACAGCAAAACGTCAGACATTCAGCCAGTACCGTTTAATAACAAGAGATGTCATTCTGAATATGTTTTTGATGCCTCAGTGTAATTTGTTGCTCCTGTCAAATGCCATATTAGGGAATTTGGTAGATCTCTTGTCTGCAGTTGAGAGAGTTGGATATTTGGTCAGGATATCAAATATCCAACATATATTATTATATATATATGAGTGTGTCTGTGTGTATGTATATAATATTTTTTATTTTTATATACATATATATACACATACACACACAAGAGCCAAATGCTATATATAGCAGCTATTCAAGTCCAAAATCCAACTTGCTTAACCCTTTTTTATGTGTGTTTGCTCAAAAATGACATGTCCACAGTAAATTGACTGTATCTCTGTAACTACAAGGTGTATTTTATTACTTCTGGTGTCAAAATGAAGGGGGCCCTTGTGAGATTTCTCAAAAGTGAAATTTTGAATGTGCATGTTAATGAATATCCCTTTAGATTACGGCAGGTGCAGCTCAAACGCTATTTCAAATCACAGCCACACATGTCAACATTACCTGCACCAAATATAATTCTTCTAATGTGAAACAAACCAAAACTATTAAGGGTTTAGTATGGAGTCTCCATTTGGCACAAAATGGCACCACCTGTTTTTGTTTTATAGACATTTGGTTTGTGTTTGGAGTAAATGGCTTAGATCTGCGCTGATCAATTTGATGTGCTGCTTTGCCATATTAGGCTTAGGGGTGTGTAGTGTAGCTTGTTGTTTGTTTGTGACATGTTTTTTTTTTTTGTAATTTGTCGAACAGGCAGAGACGAGAGATTGTAATATAAATGGGTGAAGACATTTCATCTCTTTGACTCCTGTGTGGTAATTTTTGGGAAATAAAATGATCCCACATTAAAGGGAGGGAGGAGTCAGATGAGGTTTGAAACAGAAGTTAAAAATACTTTAAAATGACAAAGTGGGATTGTCATAGTAATTGTATATTATGCTCTCACTTCTGCTCCAGTTCTTATACTTATCCACATGACTTGATGTATTTAGCTGTATCTCCTACTGGTGTCATGTTAATCTAAACAAGACAAAGACATCACTTTGCACTACAGCTAATCACTGTTAATCACTCATTCACATCTGTGACTGACACGTCAGCTCAATACACGTCCATCCACGACCCTGGAGCTGAGAGGCTGACATAATGTACACCTATAAAAGCTTCATGTGCTGTAAACATGTTAAGCAAATCACCATGTACCATTGTTGCGTGTCGTCTGATTTGTTTTACCCCTGCAAGAATTCCATTCCTAAATTTACCATGTACAGTCTCCGTCTCGTTTCTAATCTGACCCGAATAGTTATTTTAATAGGGATGTAGATAAAAGTAACTTGAAGAAGAGCTGACATTTACCGGTTATCAGTTAGGTTTATCTTGTCAGTATGTGAAAGGTTAGGTGTTAATGTAACACCTTCAACAGGAAATTTCACTGAAGCGAAAGAAAAAAAAATTGTAACAACTTTCATAAACTAGTAAGACTACACTGTGGTGCATCGGGTCGTGCAGGCGTTCAGTGCAGGGTGTAAAGATAACATTGTTACATGAATGACTGCACCTCTGGAAGCCGCTGAGCAGGAGTGAGGAGATATATATAGTCAGACAGAATACTTGGTAGATGAGATGTTTATTTATTCGTTATTCCGCACGCAGAGACACATTAGTGCTTGTCAAATTCATTTACAGTACCTTCCCATTAGAGAGTACAAGAGAACAGGTAGCCTTCGGGTTACATTTGTCAATACATTTCTTAGCTGTCTGTGGCACATACACAATAAAAGTACAAAATTAGCACACTTAAACCAACAGGAAGCCGCAAGTCACTGTGATGAACATGATGAACAGACTGAGCTCAAACTGTTTTTAATGTGGTTTGTGTTTTTCTAATTTTTTGTGCAGAGTAATTTACAAACACAAAACTGCAGCTTATTTCAGCCTGAATGAGTTGGATCAATTAGAGAAGCACATTTTACCTGATAAACAGCTTTCCAATAGTTTACACTTAACCAAAGACATATTGTACAGTATAGAGCTTCACTGATAAGCATCTTTTGAAAAAAGAAAAAGAGTAGCACATGGCACGTTAGTTTGAAACAAGTTCCACAAGTTCTGTTCAAGCTCAACACAGCCTTATAAAAGGAACACAATAAGGAAGAAGTCTGTGTCCCCAGTCAGACACAGACTTCTTCCATATTGTGTTCCTTTTATAAGGCTGTGTTTAGCCAGACTATCATATTTTGCATTGTAAATGATAAGAGGTAGCAATTGTTTTTATAAAGTACCACCAATGCTTTACAATTTTAACCAGAATATGCAAAGCTTTTATTATAACATTGTCTGAAAGTTTAGACCATAGAAATGTTTCTACCACTTTAACCTACTTTGTTTCAATGTCCTCAGCAAAGCTTTCTGGATCTCGTTTGTCAAATAATGATGCATTCTTCTTGACCATTAACCTTTCCAGCTGGAATCTATTGTCAGCGCCAGGGGAAAGGTCAGATGGTACTGGTCAGAGGTTAAGGTCAGAGAGGATAGGAAACCTTCACTGAAACCTTACACTCCAGGCATACCAGGTTTGAGTGCTTAGTTGATATGCAAATTGATTAGTATGCAAAATGATGCGTGGCTTATTTCCTGGTTATTTGTCATTGTTCATGCCTCAATAGTGCATATGTTTTTGTTTCAGACTCAGAAACTCAGTAGTTGGTGAGCAGGAGCTATAACCAGCCATCTGCAAACCTTCCTTTTTTGTTCTGGGTGTATGTTTGATCCCTTTTCTCTCCAAGTTATAGTTACATTTTTTATCACAAAAAGTCCCATTTAGAGTGGCACAAGGATATTGAGCATTTATAATACAAAGCTATTACTGCGCATTAACATGCATTTACTTGTTGAAATGCTAGAGATATATAGAAAACCAACTCAAAAATTCAGCCAGAATCAGAAAACAGAGGCAGTTTTTCAGACCAATTCAAATTGCTGACGGCCACACAAAGTGCTGCACTGACTGCACTGATCCAATCTTCAAGCTCACGAGAAGTACCAATAAATAAGAATGTAGAGTCATATACTGCTCTGGTCATAGAGGTCCCACAGACTGGGACGTATAGTTTTCGGAGTAATGCAAAGGCAGTTCCTGTTGAGCGACAGAGTTCTTTTTAGCCACAGACAGTTTCAATTGTGATCCTCTGGGGTTGCCCAGAGGCGCCCTGCACATCGCGGCCCAACAGAAGTGCAGGACACTGGGAGATAGCAGGATGAACACCCACGGGTCAAAGATGGAGTTCCAAGAGATTAAGCGCAGGGCCATCAGGTCAAATTTTTTACGATAAACCTGGATCTAAGGAGACAAGAGACAACAGACAGACATTTTTGTTTAATTTGTTGAGTAATCCTGCTGTTAACAATGTCTAGTGCATGTGCCAGACATCCTAGCTAACATCCTGGTTGTAAAGCCACTACCACAGCCGTTAAAGTGACACTGCAGTGTGTCATGACACCAGCCTTGAACAGAGCAGATGGTAAGAAACTGTTATTGTGGACAAACTTAATCAAAAATATTGATTTGGATAATGGTTTACTTTGTGAATTAGAACATTTGGTTTGCATGGGAACAAACCTGGCAACACAAACAGTCATCCACACACAGGAAATGTGCAAGGGACACAATGGTGCTTTAAGGGTAGAGGATATTTGAATTAGCCTCAGCATCACTGTTTGTTTTTCAAATTAAAGCAAGTTATGTGCATGTGGCTGTGGAGGGATTAGAGAGTGATGAGAAGCTACAAGGTTTATACTATAGTTCAAGAGTTCCTACAGGCCAACTTCATGATTTAAATTACATCAGTGTTAAACCTCTTAATGAATATAGAGAAACCATCCTCAACTTTATGATTTTTGACCCTTTGAATTCGTCACCTTGTAAATTAAGACAATTACAAAACAGTTTTTATTTGCAGAACCTGGGAGTGGGTATTGAAGGAATGTGGGCCTTGGGAGTATGTCACACACTAATACAGTACAATCCAGAGAAGTTATGACTGGTTCACATCGTTAAAAAAAACTGCTCCTGAGCCCCCTTGGGTCTCCAAACGGAACAATGCACTGTTAAATATAAGTGCCCTTAAACAAATCATTAACTTTTACAAGTCTGTTTGTTTTCTTATCTTTCTCTTCTATTGTTCACCTTCTGTTTTGGATGTTTTAAAAATGACCTGTGGTAATATGACTCTCACTTTCAACGGTTTATCAACAAGAAAAGCTAAGTTTCTCATACAGTGATAATTTTATCTATACCATACTTTTTTTTAAATATAAATACAATGAAATTTAAATTCAACATAAAACCAGTAACTTTCCACTCGATGTGCGTTAGAGAAGACACAGTGGGGATTGTATCGTGTGAAGGCTGAGTCAACATCAACCCATTTTCTTCAATTCACCCAGCCCCAACAGGAAGTGCAATAAAAAGGGCTAATGTGAAAAGTCTGTGGTGGTAACAGAAGGACATTTTTATATGGGGCTTTCAGGTTTTAAATATTGTTTATTTTAAACATCTATTAGTAGTATATTGGAATGCATTATTTCACACTTGTTTTGTGCGATTTAACCTGTCACTGGTTGTTGTTAAAGTGGGTCTCAGGTCCCCACATTATTGTAGTCTAAAGCCACACTGCTGTCTTTTGTTTACCTGTTAAGAATCCTCAATAATTGTCTCCGAAAGGAACATATTTAAAAATGTAACTGAACTGTTCCATTAAATTTAATGATTGTCTGTCTCCAATCCCTTCATGCCAAAAGGGAGTTATTATTTAATATTTTTATGGAATTATAGTAGATGTAGGTACTGGAGGCAGACGAATATAAAAATTGACACACTAATGCAGAAAAATGCAATCTGATTTTGCTGTGTGTGTGTCCGTGTGCCTTCCAGACCTCAGGGCGTGGTATCAGATTGCTATCTGGACACTCACAAGTGTTTATATAAAGCGCTCAATAAATTATGCATTTGCACTTTTGTGCCTTTTAAATGTGTCAGTAAGTGTCAGTGGGTCTTTAAAATGTTAATACTGCATACACACCATTAATGAAGAAGAAGACATAAATTAAAGTCTAAATTTATTTCCCTCAGTGTAAGCACTTCCTATTGTATGTGCTATGAGTGATGTACAGTCAAAGGTTTCCTACATCCTCATGCAGAGCTCCAAATTGAAATACCTGGCAGTTGGAAAATGTATGGGGGGTAAGTGGCTCAATTACTAAAAAATATTTTTCATTAAGATTTGTAGCTCATTATAATCAATAGCCCCAGTGTCACTCTAAAATGCTTCTCTATGTTCACTGAGCTTTACTATTATTTTTTTAAAGCACTGTTTCCTAATAATAAACAAATTCAAATTGGCCTAACTAAGTGGATGTGCTGACGTAGACAAAATGTTTATGTCTTTATAAGGACCATATGAGGCTGAACTGGGTAGTTGCCCCTAAATGACTGCATTTTGAGCTACAACTCAAGTCCATTAATACAGCGGTCCTCAACCTTTTAGGCCATGGACCGGTTCAATGTCAGACAATATTTTCACAGACTGGCCTTTAAGGTGGAGGCGGAGAAATACACAAAATAAAAAGATACAAGCAGCATAAAAACTGTAATTTTTTTCTTAATATTTTAATGAACGTGTCTTTTAAGGCAGGGTGCTTGCATATTCTGCAGAGCGGGCTGGTTGCGCAAGAATCACCTGTCGCTATAAATTCATATTTTAAGTATGACTCTTGGTATTGTCTGTTAAATGAAGCTTTCTTTGTCTTTGGAAGTTGTATGCTCTTCTTCCAAAGACATTTCTTTTTTACTCATTTTGCTAGCTTGGGAGTTTAATTTTAGCGGCAACATATTACGTGTCCAGGTTGTGTCAACAGTGAGTCATAGACGGATGTAATAAAAGATTCATTTTTCAAAATAAAACATCGTTCAGACTTGGAAAATAAATAAAATGAAATATTTATTCTTTCTCTGCGGCCCAGTTCCAAATGACCCACGGACCGGTACTGGTCCGCGGCCCGGGGGTTGGGGACCGCTGCATTAATGGTGTCTAAGTAAAGTGTGCATCTTTATGTACAGTAAAGGATATTATTGATGTTCCATTTCAAGCTGTGTGTTGTGTTTGAGATTCTAATTCTCTTAGTCCTTCAAATAACCAGACACACTCATTAAATAAACTGACACAACAAGATTCCCAGAAATTTTGTCTGTAATGGTCATGTGACTGTCTGTTAGCACTTATCAGATCATTAATTGAAAGTGAACAGGATGCAACTGCACATACCATCCAAATGTCATTTGAGTTGCAATCTAATAAGCACTGGTAATTATGCTGTTAATATTCCGTAAAATTAAAATCAATCATTTATTATTGCACTTTTTTTTCTACAAATACTGCTGCTTGGACTCTTGAATAACATTTGGATTGTGGTTTCTCAAAGCTCTTATTCTCCCTCAGGGTTCTGGGTTTGACTGCTCATTCACATAATAAAAATGTGTAAAAAGCAAACTTCCAACATGCAGTTACGTTTATTTTTGATCAATGTTGAACCCAAAAACCACTGCATGTAATTGCACTTATTAAATGACTCGATGCAATAAGATTGTATGTGGTCTAAGTCTATGTGAATTGATGTTGTGTGTTTTTCTGTGATCTTACCACCATTGGCAGAGTGCAGATGATGAAGATGATGGTCATGACGACCAGCAGGATGAGGTGCTCCACCTCCTCAGCCATGGACATGTGCCTGCGCTCACTTTTGGATCTAGTGTGGACCATGACTGCGCCGTTCTTTCTGCGCCGCTGGTACATCCTGAACAGCTGGTACACCACAAATAAATTGCATGCCACAGTGGCCAGTACCAACATGAGCAGCACTGTGGCGTACAGGCTGACATAGGCCCGGTTTTTCACATCATCTTGTTTAATTTCAATAAAGCACCATGTGCCAGGACAGTACTGTATATATTTACCAAATCCAGCAAAAGGCAGGAGGCAAAATAAAATAGATAACAAAAAGATAGTGGGAATTGTGATGTAGGCACACTTTTTAGTGACATATCGACTGTAAAGAAAGGGGTATCCAATGGCCAGGCACCTCTCCAGCGCCATGGTGAAGAGCAGAATAATTGTAGCCAGGCTGAAGAATGTCATACTAAAGCCGAAGTATGAGCACACCAGGTCAGAGTCCTTTAACATGGCCACTAAGGTAGTGTTTCGGTAATATGACAACTGCACCAGCGGGCTGGTCAGACAGGTACCAGTCAGGTCTGTAACCACCAGCACTGTGATCAGCACATGAAAGAGTGCTCCTCGTCGATTGGCCTCATTCTTGTTTTCTCTGCATCGTCGGATTTCCAGTATCACCAGAGCTGCCACATTACCAAACAACCCTGCTCCAAACATAATGGCACTGGTGAGTGGGCCTGTGCTCGTGGGGTCTGGTTGGATGTACTCATGCTTGGTGCAGTTATTCATCATGGCTGCAGAGTGGGTGGGTTTAATTATTTTTTAAGTATGTCCCAGCTTCTTTTATTGAGGTCAAAAGGGTTTTCTTGCGTAGATGTCTGCTGCCATCCTGCACAAAAAGAAGTGGAATGAGAAACTTGAACACAGTGCTCTCTGAGCTGTTTTTACAGTTCTGGGGAAAAACAGGGAACTAATCAGGAGAAGTTATTACACATTTATTCAAGATTATATATCTTAACGTAAATAAGAGACATTTGAATTTTTATTATAATGGCTAAGACTTTGAGATCAAACACCAATTCATCTGCCTTTGTTTAAAAATAGCTTTGTGTTGTTGTGACTAGTCCAAGAGTTACAAAAGCGCTCTGTGGCTTTACGCCACATTTCAGCAATATACTTTATCAAAAAAGCTTGCACTACTAAAAACCTCAAAATTGTTTCTCTTCTGCTTCTTCGAAAATCAGCTACCTAACTCTGGCTTCCTTACAAGTCCACAGATTATTTTCTAGAAGACAAATAAGAAGCAAAAAGAACACTTGTCACAGAAGCTGTCGCTTTCGTTTGGTTTGGCTGACGTATTTAAATTTAATTTTGAGTAAATAATCATGCGCTTACTCACCCGCAGCTCTGCCCACTGTGCCACAAGTGCTCTCTGTTTCTTTCTTCTAGCTGATGTTACAACATAAAGCCAGAAGAATGCGGCCGTCGGCAAAAGACAAGTTGTGCCCAGATATGTCCAGGTGTCGCGACAAAAAACTCAAACCTCTTCTTTGGCTTTTCCGACGCAGTTGATTAAATCCAATTTACGAGCTCCTAAAAGCAGACGGGAAGAAACACAGCTTAATGTTGGCGTTATTTCATTGTATCTGTTAAGACACGTGTTGACCAATTAGTAATGCGTAAGTAAGTTACTCAAAATGAGGAAACTTATAAAACCTCCAGTGACCCCTCACTGAGTGGTCACGTTGAAAATAAACTTTAAGCTGCATTATTGTCTAATGAAGTTTTGAAGAATCCCTAGGAGTGACACTGTCTCCGAAGCGCAGCGGAAAAAAGTTTGAGTTTGAAAAAAACAAATTGGGGAAAAAAAAGGCGCTCACCTTCTCCTCGTCTTCGGCGGTGCTCCCTTTTGTGTCTCACTTCTTTTATTCCACGTGAGAATAAACCCCAGTCAGTTTTGAGGTTGGGCTGTGCTCCTCTGAAGGGGAGCTGAGCCGAGGTGCGCAGCTCTGATGAGGGAGGCTTGATTTGAGTCCGACTACTCTCTCAGCGCAGCGGTGACGTACCGGCCCTTTACGCGCCCTTCTCCCCCGCCTCCCCCGCTTCATCATTATTATTAGTATCATTATTTAGTGCGTCGCAAGGGAATCTTAAGCATCACCTTTAGGAAGTACTACTCATTCAAGATGACTAAGAGAACAGAACCCACAGGGGACAGTTAGGGGGGAAATAATCAAATGCATCCAACGTGTATAATATATAGATTTTATATTAGGCACAATGTGTGCTCTGTTACATAGCCATATTTAGCATATTGTGTGTTTACGTATTTTTATTTGATTGGTTTAAAGATGCTAATGTTCTCTTTCAAATATCTAAAAAGCAGGTTAATTTGAGCCCTGAATGGACAAACTAATCTCTAGCTCTACTGTAACTTTGGATGTTCTTTATTGGTTGTGGAGGGGTTCATGTTATGCACAGAGTAAAAAGTCGTTGTAGGTTCAAGCTACATATTTATTTTTTTAACAACTCCAATCTTATGGCTCAACCTGTTTCTGTTAAGAATGAATTATGACCATGGCAGTATGAGTCACAGAAAAAAGTGTTTCCTCCTGGGTTCGCTGCCACGATCACATGGATTTGGACTGTGATTTCCCATTGGTATTAAAGTCAGTGTTTGCCTTTCCTCTCATGATATAACTGCATTGTGCCTTCCCCCCACTAGCGCTTGTATCCACTTTCGCAGCAAATTACGAATGATTTCTTGCTTTTAAGATTAATGTATACCCTAAAGTCATTTACCAGGTAATGTTGGCGATGTGTGTCATAAATCCTAATCATGCTTTTGATCCTTTTTCGGAAATTGATAGAATGGAGAGGAAAATGTTAGTGACCCCTACGCTGAAAGCCCTGAAATGACAATTACACTAAAGTGCCTGCATTCAAGTCCATTAATGTTCTCCTAATTGTGATGTATGGCTACTTTGTGATTATTTCTTCCTCTGTATTTTTCCATTAGAATGTGCCCCAGAATGACTTCAGATTTTCTAAAGCAACTTTTTATGTATTACGCCAAAACAGTTACATTCATGTCGGTGTATGTAAAGCAATGTGCATCAGTTAAGAGTAGTTCACAAGCTATGGTTATTTATAGTTTTTGATAGCATTAGACAAACTTCCTGTGTCACCGTTTGTTTTCTCTAACATGTATAATGACGTGTGTGTGGGTTGATGGTCTGAATCATTGATGAGTTTATTGATTGGATGTGATCTGGTGTCACAATTAGAAGTGTAACGGAGGGGGTCGTTCAAGGTCCTGTCATTGAAGGGAAAGGTACATGATAGACGTTGGGCCAATTTAACGGTTGTATAGCATAATCAGAGCGATGTCCTTATACCAATTAGGATTAAACATGAGGAGCCATAGCCTTTATGGTAGATCCTAAGCATTGATCCGGCATCTGGTGCTGCAGGGTTTATTGTTTTAGACGGTTCTTTGCCTCCATCTACTGGTGTGTCTCTGTAAGTACAGTTATAAACACAACAGAACTTGGTCCAGTGTTCGTTTTAGCCTGTAAGAAGTAATTTCCTAAACTCTGTTATGTTCCGTTTCTGCTGCCTTGCAAATAGTTGAAGTCCACACTATCTCTAATACGGAGTATCATGTTAGAAGAATGTTACTGCGATGTTCACTGTGGACACTGTGTGGCACTCAAGACTAACTTTCAGTGTGAGTCCCTCGAGCAGCAATTCTGGGGTCACGTGTTGGGCAATGGTAAACATTATAAAGTAACGGAATTGAAGTAATAGGCCTAGTATAGCCTTGCGGTTAATTACAGCCAACTGAGGGTCTTATTTTAGTCTCCATTTAAACTCATGTGCATCTTTAGTTGTAAACGTTGGCATTGTGTGTTGAAACGATCAAAGTGTAGGCTATTCTTCAGATAGAGTTGCAACCGGAATTAAAAATACTATTTCTCTTATGTCTAATCTGAGCCAGACTTTACCTCCAGCTCCGACCTGCCGTCAATCAACACATCTCCGGCCAACCAGAGCGCTCCTAATCCCGACTAAGCCCCGCCCCCGTCCCCGTCCGAGTATCAGAGGCGGCTGTGTGGAGAAGGTTTTCGAGTTGTCCTTCACTCTGCGTCAGTCCACCCGTAGCCTACCGCTCTCCTTTTGGTCTCCTCCTCTGCGCAGGGCAGCAGGATGAACCCCAGCTATACCATGAACCGGGGGCAAGTGTTGGCCGTGTGGCTGCTCTGCTTCTGCGGCAGTGTGCGTGTGGTCACTGCCATCCAGAGAACTGATCTCTTCCCCTATGGTTCTCTAAGTGGAGATTTGATTTTGGCTGAGGGCGACGATGAGACGTCCAAAGTGTTGTCCTTACCCAGACCTCTGTACTTCTATGATACTGCTTTCACCCAGCTATATGTAAGTACACGTTCATTTTTATGTCTCACTGTATTCATTCAGGTGATGTGTGCAGCAAAGGTACTTTTCTATGTAATGGCAATAATTCATCATATTGCTTTGGTTGAAAATATCTTGAGGTCAGAGCATTAAAAGCAGCCTGTATCATTCATCATTTTATGAACTCAATGTCTATGACTTTGTATTTTCAATGTTTGCTTTATTTAAACAGATTGCTCTTCATATCCGGCCAACCTAAACATATTCTTCTCAATAGTATGCATGAATATAAACCTCTGAGGCGTGTTTGATTTTAATGGGGAACTTATCATAACAAGCAGCAGAACTTAACAGATGAGCTGGAAATAATTCAGCCATATACAGTATATTTTTATATTAAGAATGGTGTCCTTGTAAGTAAAACAGATGAGCCCCAAGCCTCTTTCATTTGTATTATTGTCTATCATTTCTCAGTATAATATGAAAAAATTTATGTGTTTTTTTATTTATTTTTTATTTTATTTTGAAAAGTGGGTAAAGCTTTCACTGGAGGAGCCCCAGTGAGCTTTGATGAGGTTGTAGTGGTTTATTTCTACAGGTTTATTACGTGGTTTCTAGAGTCCATGAGGCAGATTCAGCGGTTTATTGGGGGATAAAAGGCTTGATTAGGAGGACTCTATTCCACGATGATTTCAGGTAGAACAGTAGAAGTTTAATATCGGTCTCTGTCTTTCTAGGTGGCCACCAATGGTATCATCTCAGCTCAGGACTTGCCGATGGAAAAGCAATACGTCGATGACGGCTTTCCAACAGACTTCCCCGTGGTTGCACCATTCCTCGCAGACATTGACACGAGCAACGGACAAGGACAGATCTTCTACAGAGTGACCGAAACCCCCAGTGTGCTCAACAGAGTGGCCCAGGTGAATAAAACCGAAATGAAGATTATGGTTTATAAGTCAAACGAAGCATGTTGTCAATAACTGCATTTGGTGTCTTTTCATCAGATCATTCATTAGTTCAAACCACTCCACACTTTTTTGTTCCCTTCATTCCTCCTTTCCCTCATTAATCCATTCATCCATCCATTTGCTCCTGCAGGAAGTGCACAGAGGCTTCCCAGATGCAAGGTTCACGCCAACGCGCGCCGTGGTGGCAACATGGGAGAACGTGGCTGCATATGAAGATGACCAAAAAAAGAGACCATCAGACCAGGTAACCCAGGTCATCTTTAAACACACTGTCAGATACATAAACAGTAGTCAACAGTTTAGATACGTTTTGCTGAAAAGACCCAGAACCTCAAATACCTCAAAGAGTGTGGGGGTCTTATTTGTAATCCCCCTTCCCCTCCTTAATCTGCCGCTTAACCTTATCAAGGGGTCACAGGTCATCTTTAGGGTCATCAAAGTTGCCCCTGCTCGTTATCCCCTCCTCCGGTTCACACACAGGTAGACACTGACAGCCCCCCAGTGTTTACGCTCGGCTGGACCTTTACTTCCTCTCCCGTTTTGTCTGTTGGTGTTTGCAGTTAATCATTGAGTTTGGGGGATGCTGCATCTGGCTGCGTGCGGTTGTATGAGTGTGAATAGGGATGAGTAGAGACCAAACCTGAGTAAAGGTTTGGAATAATACCTCATGCGAAGTTGGTTGTGTAGGATTTATTGATGAAACAAGGCTTTGTTGTTCCCACTTCGCAGAATGTGGGATTGAGGAACGAAGGGAGTGGTGGGTTTAACAGAAAACCCCCGGGGATGGCTGTTTACTACTCAGCCTCCCAGAGTTCATTCAAGGCTTCCTTTTTTATTTTGTTCATTGACAAAAAACTTAAACCTGTAGTTCACATACATCTGGTGTGTCAGTAAATCCACCCCCCACTTTATTTCTCATAAGATAAGGTAGAGATAGTAAAAGTTGACCGTTGTGTTCATCAATTAGCATACAGTTGCTGCACTTTTACAAACGCAGCTAAGTTAATTAAGAACCTTATCAGCGCTCATTGATTGGTCATTTACCTGCGCATTCAAAGCCACTGCTTCTGTTTTCACATGGGCTTTGGGCTGTTTTTGTTATTTAAAAAGCCAGCCTTGTTAGAAAACAGTGCTCTGCCTGGCTCCGGCCTGGGATTTGCTTTAGTGGGTCTCCCTTTGGCCAGATAGCATCTTCCTTTAAGTGATTAGCCCGAGGTGCTGGGTGGGGTACGTACGGGGTGCAGCATGGTATGTGTGTGAGAACTGATTAACCTGAGCTGTGTGTTTGTTGCAGGGCTGACATTTTTAAAGGGGGAAGGGGACATGAATGTGGGGATGGGGAGATGAGAGGAGGCAAACTAACATGACAGAGGAGAAGATTGGTTCTCACACTTCATGAGTGGACATGTGTTTTTCTTTGAAATTAGCCACTTAAATGGGCTGCTATCATAATTGGCAAGTAATTACTTCCCTTTGAAGGCCAAACACACACTCTGTTGTATCTGCTACTATGTAGAGAGTTTGCTTATGACCAAAGCCATTTTCTGAGAGACTTTTGTAAATTCATGTTATTAGACATTTTGATTCACATCTAGACGTTTAGTCGAGGAATGCCACGCTATGTTCTACTGCACTACATTACTTCTGTGGACATTTTACTGTTATTTATTTATTATTAGCAGGCCAGACCTACTACTATAACTTGTAACTTAAGTTATCTATTAAGCCCATGACCATTGTGATTTTCCAGATAATTCTGGAAACGTTATCTCCAGCACAATAGGAACTTGTTTGTATAAGGCTTATTTGCTTTTTGAAGGACCTCTTACAGTGACATAGAGCACCCCATGAAATGTGCTCATCAGGGTTCAAAGCAAGCCCTGTTTACACTTCAGTCTTTGTGCCAGAATCTGATTTTAGTTTAAACAGTTACTAATAACAGCTCAAATAAACTCTACTTTCTGAGCAGACAAGAAGATGGTTGGGCACGGAACATGAGTTGTGGCAGCTTCATGTCATTACTAATCGCTGGTACAGTCAAAGTCTCTTGATTTAGAGCTGTGGCAGAGCTGCTCATATTCATCAACCTCTCAAAGTCTAAGAAAAGCAGCTACATTTTCCATCACCACTGATGGGTTAAAAACACATTACAAAGTCTTTAGAAGGCTAGTTGTGCTCAATATATTGAACACAGATACTTAGAAAAGGAACATTCAGAGTTTTTTTATTTGGCTCCAACAAAATACTGACAGGGTGTGTGTGTGTGTGTGTGTGTGTGTGTGTGTGTGTGTGTGTGTGTGTGTGTGTGTGTGTGTGTGTGTGTGTGTCAGTTCCCACGCTGTAGACAGTTCTGTTTGTCACACTCTGGTGAGGCTGGCAACTGGATTGCAGCTGCTCTCTGTCTCTACTTTATTTTTTGCAGCTGTGCTGCGGCCGACAACTTAGAAATCCGCAACCAACAAACAAGTGCTACACAACATTTATCCAAACCTCTCTTTTAGCCTCCTCTTGGTGTTTTTTACTTCTTCTGCAGAGTGGTTGGCGAAGAATCAAGTCTAGAGTAATTATAACATGATCTGCAACATTTGAAACAGTCATCCGATATATACAAATAAGCACGTTCACCTTACTCTATTCAGTTTATGTCTGGTTTTATAGACTAAACTACTTAAATTATTACAGTTAAACAAGCAAAACAGAAGAGGCATAAATAAGGTGAGGATATCCTGAATGTAAAACAAGATTAAACATTGCTAAAACAAATAGTGCAGTTTTAGTATCAAGTAATATGTTAATATGCATTTACAAAGCTCTATGGTAAAATAACCCATAAAAAACATGCCTAAAGGTGTTAAAACCACCATGTGTGATGACCACCTCAAATTAAAATTGAAAAAACTTCACCTTTTAATTAATCTAATAGTGTTATTTCAGACCACTTCCTGTATTTGCTTTAATCTGTCTGGTGTTTTTGGAGCCTTGGCCCCCTAATGAGTGGCAGTTAGAGCCAACCGACTGTTGCTGTTATCACCTCAAGACAGTCAAGGCAAGCCTGACACCTGAACGTGTGTCTGGCCGGTGCAAGAGTTTGAGGACACCCTTTCAAAAGAGGTGTGACAGTGGGCCCCCGGGGAGTTTGAGACGCAGGAGTTTTTTTTTTTTTTTTGGGGGGGGGGCACTCACTGGAGCTCTCCCCCTCGCCTGATGGTCTTTGATGGGTTGGCAGCAATTTGTTGTCTTCCAGCTGTGAGTGAGTAAAGCACACCAGAAATACTAACTCCTAGACGGGCAGACACACAAACACACACAGTGGAGATGACCACACAGACAAATTCAACTCAAGCCTTTTGGGCCAAATCCAGTTGGGGATATACATTTGTGCTGACCTGTATCAAATTTGAGTCTGTAGATACTTTGCTCAACTTTGCCATTCTTTTGCTACAATGTTGTATATCAGATAAAACCCACAGTATTTCATCCCGTTATCTTCCCCTCCATGTCACAATGCACAATGACAACAGAGTGGGAGGCAAATAAAAGCATGCAAACTACATTTAAGGGTAACAACAACCATGAAAACATCTGATGCTCCGTAGCTCCACAGTCTCCTCGACCCCCTCCTAACTAATTACAGCACGCCTGCAGGCTACACAGTATCCCATGCCCACCGACACAAGAAGATAGTTTAAAGATGTTGATGTAAACGATTAGAAGCACGCACACATACGTTGGTTCACATAGGTGGAGGGTACATCTGCGTGTGGTTGGATTTTCTGTGTGTTCAAACCAGACGTCATTACAATACGGGGCCTTTATTGTAATGATGTCTGGTTTACACATAGTAACCTCATCGTGAAAGAAGTCCAGACGCACAGGAAGACAGCTGTGGAGATTCACATCTGGGCTGGGGGGTTGAGAGATGCGAGGTGTGTGCGCGCATGTCTTTGTCTGTGTGTAAAGATAATCCAACCCTGTCCCCAAGAAAAAAACCCTCCTGGTTCACTAAAGCCATGTTTGTTTAAATGCGGTCTGGTTTATAGACTGGATCCCACATAAAGGTTGTAACATGTTGAGTAAATCCTCTGTGCAAACGAAATCCCTTTAACACAATAGAAATCACATGTTAGCTCACATAAAGCTGTCACAATAAAGTTCCTGCATAAAGTTACTGTTTGGAAGCCCAGATGTTTAGGTCAGTGTGTCAAATGGCAACGCGGGACAAAGAAGGAAGGGGTTGAAGGGTGAGAAGTCCTAACACGAATGAGGAGGAAGAGGAGGAGACGAGGGAGGGGTAGAGAAGAGGAGGTGTGAAGTTTAAATATGATGTCTGAGTGTTAATAGATTTAGCGGGCACTTGAGCAAAGATGACTGTATACATGGGGGTGACCCAGCGCATCTGACTCTAGAATTATGGCTTAACAGCTGCTTTCCCGTCTGGTACCTCTGTTTTTAAATGAATGACACATTGTTTTCTCTCGCTATAGGTCAATACGTTCCAGGCTGTTATTGGCTACGACGAGACCGACTCATATGTTGTCTTCCTTTATCCTCAAGATGGTTTGAATTTCTTTGGAACGCGGCCAAAGGTGAACTTCTCGGATAAAGAGCTTTGTATTGTATATTAACTTGTCTACCAAGATATTTGTATTCATGTTTTAAATTCTTTTCTTTTTTTTTCTTGTTCAAAGGAGTCATATAACGTTGAGATTGAGCTTCCTGCAAGAGTGGGGTTCAGCAGAGGAGAAGTGGCATATTTTCTTTTTTCCCGAACTGAAGGACCCCATTATAGCGTCACAAGCGATGAGCAGAGTGTTAAAAATCTCTACCAGTAAGTAAAAAATTATTTTAAAAAGTATTCAAATGTATGCAATTATATCAATGTACTGTGTTTTTTTTTTTTTTTTTTTGTTTTGTTTTTTAGGGTTGGAAATACCGGAACCCCAGGAGTTTGGCTTTTCCACACCGGTAACCGTCACTCTTTTGGCAACATTGTTCCTGCATCCTTTAGTGGACTTCTTGCTACTCCCCCACCACGAGGATATGACTTTGTCCTGGTAAATTTGCCTTTACATTGAACTTGAATTGTTATCAGTTAATTTCATGTTAACTAAACGTTTGTTTTTCCTTTGTAGGAAACCACCACTCCGGAATACGCTGAGTTTGAGGAGTATCCCGACAACACCTTTAACCCCAACGAGAACGACGAAGATGACTACCCTCTGACCAGTAGGGACCCTCATCAAGTACATGCGGGTCGAAACCCCCAAGAGCCCGCTCAACCGTCCACCCCCAGCGCTCCCACAGAGGTTTCGGAACATCCTCAGACGTACAACAACAACGAGGATACTCCTTTGACTTCTGAGCCGAGCCACAGTTTAGAACCCGCGGGGAGACAGTACGCTCCTCCCCCGCGTCTTTCAGAGACAGTCAACACTGAGTCCCGTCCAGAAGAACAGCAACCACAGGTGTCCATTATATGTTTTTAATTACAGATTCTTAGAAGTGAAAATGCATCTGGTACAAATTGGGAAACTATATTACTAATCTTTTTTGTGAAAACTCTAGACAAGAGATTGTCTGTGTGGCAATGTGTTTTACATTTTCTTAAAAAAAAAAAAGATCAGTTTTTGGCAGTGTTGTTAATTCTGTTTAGGTTTTTTTTTTTGGCTTAATGATTTGAAACCATAGTCTCTATTGTGTTGTTTGAGGCTAAACACAAATGAGAATGTGCATACTATGATCACAGAGCTTAGTTTCTTTGTCATAACTAAAAGTAACTGTATTATTTTTGTGTGAAGGCTCCTTTCGAGGTTGTGGACGTCTACCCTCCTCCTAGAGCTGATCCTCATCTCTCCCCTGGGGGTCACGTGGTCAGTGTGGACGAGGATGATGTTGACTTTGACACGGGGGGTAAGAAACAAGGCATTTTTTGGGTTTGTCCTCCAAAATTCAAGAAAGAATGATCACTAAGCAAATGGGGAAAAAGTAAGGTCCTACGTAAAGCTCAAAACCTCAGCGGTCGGCAGCACGGCGACTCAGCAGCTGGCAGCACAATACTGCCGTTGTATACCAGGTGTGTGTGTCTAAAACTCTCCCACCCAGCGCCCCCTCCCACAGGCCTTTGCCATAAATATGAAAGTGCTTTCAGTCCTTTCCCTGGTTACATAATGATCAAAAAGTCTCTGTGTTGGAGAAAATCATCTGCGTTAATTAGTTCAGTTTGTAGAGATGAAATGCATTTGTATTTTTTTAGACAAGAAATGTTAGTATTTTAAGGGAAAAGTCTATTGCCAAAGGCTTTTGGTTTTGTGTTTTGCGTCTAGAGGGCAGTTATTTCTCTCCAGTGCTTGTACAGTCACTGTGAAAATATCCTGACATCCTGTGTGCTTGTGTGTTCATGAGATGCCCCTGTAGAATGAGAGAATGTTGATCCCCAACCCACTGCCAAAAAGACAAATAATAGAGGCAATGCAAAGGGGGAAGAATTAGTCAGTGAAAAACTCACTTTGGTATCAAGGCTAGTTCCATGGTTGTTTGAGTGCAGTAAACATGAAAATGAACAGAGGTAAAAACTATTATGATCCACACATTTGCAAGAATTACAGATAATTATTATATGGCAGATGACTATTGGGAATACTTAATCAGAATCCTTTCTATGCTGTTGGTATTCATCAAAAAACATACAACTTTTTAAAGAACTTTGAATGTGTCTGATTGGAAGGGACTCCCAAGAAACAGCTGGTTTCTGTCAGGGCCTCGCTTTGACTTACATGTCTTTTAAACATATTGAAGTCTATGTTTATATACAGCTAATCCTTTAACTTGCCCACTTTCCTGCTTAACTTCTTGCTTCTCAATCCTTCCATATATGGTCAAATTTTATACAAAAGGGAAAATGAATTACTCATTTTAAATCTTTGCACTTTTATTGACTCTTTCAGTGATTCAATACACGACAGAGAATAAGGAAACATGTTCAAGGTATGTAAAGTCTTAACACCAGACATGCTTTATGAGAAAGTTTGTCAGTATTTCTTTTTACCTTTTCTGTTTTATATCCTCCTCTCAGATTCCAGCAGCAGTGCTCACAGAACGGCTTCTGCTCGGACTACGCCACAGGTTTCTGTTGCCACTGCAAGCCCGGTTTCTACGGAGATGGACGCCATTGTCTTCCTGACGGTTAGAGTTTTGGCAACAACACTCATAAATCAAATTTTCATTCAAACCCAGGACGACTGTATTTGATTTTTTTTGTTTTTTGTTTTTTTGACTGCAGGGGCACCCCAGCGTGTCAGTGGGAAGGTGAGCGGTACAGTGACTGTGGGCTCCACTCCTGTCCTGTTAGACCACATTGACCTCCATGCGTACATTGTTGTGGGCGACGGTAGAGCATATACTGCCATCAGCAAGGTATGAGCTTTTCAAATTACATTTATGTATTATGTATTCAAGCATGAGTTGCATCATTTTCTCTCTGATTGGTGAAGGTACCTGAGCCAGTGGGCTGGGCTCTGATGCCGGCTGCACCAATAGGAGAGCTGTTTGGATGGCTTTTCGCTCTTGAGCTGCCTAATAGCCATGCAGGATTCAAAATCACAGGTAGAAACATTGTGGGATTATCCACAAAAGTAGTTTTAAACCTGGGAACACTACTTTTCACAATGTCGTGTGACATGCTTTGTGGTTAATATACATGGGGTGTAACAATCTTTACATTCATATGGCATTACTTCAGACTGCAAAACAAAAAAGTAAGAATAATTTGCTGTATGTATTGTAGTAAGTATAACCTTATGTTCCCTTTTGCACTAGGATCAGGCCTTTTATTGTCATGGCTAAAGATAAGACCTGGGTTGGCCTATGTCAATAAGTGCCTTTACAACATACCTCCTGAGCACATCTGTAGTGGACTAAGGGAACTCCTTTACAGCGAGTGTGTTTGGTTGTATTTGTGGTTAAGTCTTTTTGCTCTCCCAGCCAGCTGTATTGTCTCAAGGGATGAGATGTGATATCAGGCTTCCACCTCCCCTTGTGTAATAGGAAACAGCTGGTGTGTGTGTGTGTCTGAGAGAGGTTGTGTGTGTTCTGTACAGATGTAACTCTTGCAGACAGTCCACTTTTTATGGTATGTAACTGCTGCGTTATTGGCCCACATACAAAAATGTGCAATGAAAGAAAACAAAGTGGACAACTGTGGATTACTTCATCAGCTCTCATTTCTGATTGGTTGAGTAATTGTGTTGCCAGGGGCTGAATTCACTCGTTGGGCTGAGGTTGTCTTCTATCCTGGCAATGAGCGCCTGTCGATCAATCAGACGGGGCAGGGCCTCGATGACCACAACCACCTCACTGTGGACACTGCGGTCAATGGCAATGTGCCCTTCATTCCCCATGGAGCAGAGGTTACCATGCACCCATTCAAGGAAATCTACCAGTACTACCCATCTGGTGAGTAATAACTGATGAGCACTTGCTCCGTTTGTTCATTGATTTAATAACTTTTTTATGTGCCTTCATAGTTGTCACCTCCACATCTGTGCGAGAGTTTACAGTTGTCTCTGCGGAGCGAGGCTCTGAGTCATTCTCCTTCCAGCTGAAGCAAAATATCACCTTCCGTGACTGTAGACATGACAGTCATGCCACTCCGGAGACGTTGCAAATTACAATGGAAAGAGTTTTCATGATGTATGTCAAGGAGGAGCGCATCCTGAGATATGCCATCACTAACAAGATTAGTCCAGTTGGAGGTGAGTCAAAGTAGAGATACTTTCTCTACTCTATCAGTGCGTGCTTTGATTAGATCTCTACTCGCGCTTTAATTAATAAACCTGAAATCCAAGGTTTTTTTATTCAGTCTACAAAATGAACATCGCAAATTAAAAATGGCCCCAGACAAAGGGTGTTGTGGAAATCTGCTGACCACCTTAATGGAGCCAATTGGATTTAAGACAAAGATTAGACTGAAAGACACAACTGTATAACGTAGAGCAGGAGAAATTTATTCACCACCAAAGCAGGCCTAAAGACAGAACACTCAATAGAAAATGCGTGTCGTTGTCCAAGTCGGACATGCTTCTGGAACAGTGCGGTATATGTAGCTGTGTATTGTGTCATTTAATTAGTGGATGTTGTTTGTGTAAACAGGGACAGTGTTAGATACTGTATCACAGCTTTGGTGCAGAGAGGCTTTATAAGACCAGAACACACAGTTCTAACAGAGATATTCATGGATTAACGTACAGATCTTAAATTGGGTTAAGAACATTATGTATGAATTATTCCCCAACAAAGGGCGCTAAAAAAAAAGCATGTGGCTTAAGTATAGCCGCTCAGAAGGAAAAAAAAACTGTAATGTGTGATACATCTAATACATCTAATGAGCTCTAGAGCAAGACTTGGACACGTGTTGGAAACAGGGCTCATAATATGTCAGCACACACCAGCTAGGGTCAGGGGTGAGCATATGTGCAGAGAGGATTGACACTTAGCAGCTGATGTCTGGATTTCAACAATAATCCCTGATGGAAACATGGTGTTTGAGTGACAGTCCTAATTATTCCACACCATCTCAGTCTTTAAGTGGTCAGACACATTGGAGGTTTTCTGTTCCAGACCTGGTAATTGTTTCAATGTTGCCAGAGAACCCTCAGTCAAAACATAATACAGAGTTGGACAGAAGTTTGTCTTAAACACACATGCTTCGAGCTGATGGCTTATTAAACACTCTACCAGAGACAACACTGTTAACATCCGATGTCTGCCATACCTCTTTGGTAAAAGGCACCTAAGGTTGTGTTCACAGTAGTGTAACCACAATATAGATCACAACTAACTCTGAATATCCCCAAACTTAGTTTCCATTGCAGATAAGTGACATGTATTTGGACGACGGCACAACCAAAATATCAGTGTAGGCCAGATTATTTTTGCTAGCATGAAAAAGACAAAATACTTGAATTTGGTTAGGCTCAGATGCATTTTGTCATTAGGGTGAGTTTATTTTGTTTATTCAGATTATAACTTGAAGAAATTTAATTAATGGTCATTATGCCTCTCTTCTTTATAAATTAATGGATCCTAAGGAAAGTTCTGTCTTCATGGTTGTTTTCAGACATTTTGAGAGAGTCTTGGAATTTGAGCCTTTCTTTGTATTTGTAATCCAAAATACCACAGCAAATAGGCAGAAATTAAATGTGTGATGTTTTTCCTCTATCAGCACCAGCAGTCACGTCTCCCAACCCCAGAAATCTGATGAAAGCCAGAGAGACTATAGCCAGTGAAAGATGGCTAGAAAAAAAAACACGCTTTGAGCGCCATAGACTGTGCTCTGTCTGTTTTGAATCTGGGCCAGGATTTTGTCATTTAAACATCAACACGTTGATTAAAAAGGTTATGATGACACATCTTACACATGATGATGCACATTTGTGCACGCCTGCACACACACACATCTAGCCAGTGCACAGCTGGAAGAGCTTTGTGGGATCCGGGGTTTTGTAAACACAGGTTAAGTACTGTGTATGTGTGATACAGAGATAATGTGAGCGTGTGTGTTTCTGTTCAAGGGTATTAAACTTTCTGGTGAATAATATCCTAGCCAATGACAGATTTTCTAATGGGCGGGGGTCACTGGGCAGAATGGCTGCCCACTGATGTCATGAGAATCATCGACTGCGGGAAAACTCAAGACAAGGGAAGTGACTAAACAAATAAATGTGGAATATACCAACAAATCCTTTGGTCTTAATATTTTTAAGGTGCTGGCTGGTGTAAAAATGTTTGTCACAGGTATACACTAGACACTCCTTATCTGGCTTTTTTTTTTTTTTTTTTTCACAGCTTATGCTAGATATGTCTATGTTGGGCTCTCAGGTCTCTAGTGTGTGTGTGTGTGTGTGTGTGTGTGTGTGTGTGTGTGTGTGTGTGTGTGTGTGTGTGTGTGTGTGTGTGTGTGTGTGTGTGTGTGTGTGTGTGTGTGTGTGTGTGTGTGTGTGTGTGTGTGTGGAGGCCTTCAATAAAGAGCAACAGGTGGAAAACTGCACTCGTCACTTTGATGGTGTGCACCGCTGTGTGTGTGGGGTACCTTCCCTCCATCTCTCTAATTACTCCCCAGTCTTCTCTCCCATCCATGTGCATTTAGCCCTCTCATCTCCTCTTCTTCTCGGCCACACTCAGGACGTTGAAAGAGCCTCCCTCTCTTTGATAATGAGCCAAAATTGGTCTCTGGCCTAAGGAGATGGAAACAAGCTGTGTCTGTGTTTGATTTTGTTTAGGTGTAAGCGTGTCTTGTTCATGACATGGGAAGATCTCGATGGTTTAGAAAAGTCCTAAGACACTTTAGGGTCTTTAATTACATATTAAGTGATTGCTTTGTGGTTTGTTCAAAATCTAAATATTGACCTTGTAAAAACAAAACAATGAATTTGTGAAGCACTGATTTGTTGGTTGATGGTTCCTTTAATTTACATAAGAGCAAAAAACATCAAGAACACACACTTTGGGCTCACATTAACTTTCTTAATGATTTCCCAGGGTCTGTGTTTTTTTTCTCCAGAGAATTGTCTGAAATTGTCTTGTGGTGGTTTGAAAAAGCGTGCACAAACATCCCTCTGTACATTGTCCCCTCTCTCTCATGTAGATGTGAGTCTAACCCTAGCCATATGTTGAATATTGGGAACTTGAAGGCAGCCACTTCCTCAGAGTAAACCATCCTACGGGAATTTGTCTGAAGTAATCTTTACATGTGTATTTGGTTAGACTACCCTCTAATCATTGCATTGTAATCATGATACTTTTAACGTCAAATAATCCAGATCTCAATGAATCTCTATTCAGGGCATTGTGAGTGTTGCGGACACTGTCTATTTAAGAAACTGACTTTGCATTTGTGTGTTGTCAAATAAATGTCAAGAATATAAAAAAGATTTATTGACTTAACTTGACCCATTCTTGGTTTGCTTTGACTGGATTATATTGTATAAACTTAAAAGTTACGAGTTTGGGTTCACTGACAGTTTACATTGCTATAACTTAAAGATAACAAGATGACTGAGTCAAGATCTACTGTCTGTATTAATGCGAAAAAAATGTAAAGTAGTACTTCAAAATGACAAACATACCGTTATTAATGCTGTATTTTTTTCTAAGTAGAGTCAACCAAACCAGAGTTGGTGAACCCATGCTATGCTGGGACCCACGACTGTGACACTACAGCCCAATGTATCCCACTTGAGGGCCAGACTTTCCAGTGCCAGTGCGCTACAGGCTACAGAGGAGATGGACGCAACTGCTATGGTATTTTGTTTTTATTATAAATCCTGTATCTGCATTTTATATTGGCCTTAATGTTTCAGTGTGAGTTGTTTTGTGGAAACTATCCAGTGTGAATGTATGTACTGCACAAAGCTCTTTACGGTGCTTACCTTTGCATTTTAAGATTTATGGTCCTCCTCTATCTCTGTGACACAAACACATACAGACAGAGGTAAAGACGGTTCAAGGGCAGCGTGTCTGTGTTTCATCAACTCATGTCCATTCATGGGAGAGGGGTCGAGTACGTGTTAGGTGGAAGGACTCATCTGTGCGTGTTATCTTCCCTCAGTCACCTTTTGTACATTCTTTTATCTCGGCCCACATCCCAACATCCCTGTGTAGCCTCTCACAAATGTGTTTTTTCTCTGAATTTTACAGACCCTGTCGTTTTCATGTGAATTCTCTTGTTAACACAGACACCCAGGAGGTTTTAGCTTGTGTCCACCCTGTCATTAGCCCAGCAGCAGCAGTCTTTTTCTCCTGCTAACAGTGCCATAAAAGCCCCAGGCACAGCCTCAGTTTCCATGATCGAGACTATGTTTCTATCACGGAACATGTGTGTGCTTTGTCCTGCTCGATGTATTGACGTATTTAGACACTTTAAGTATATAAACCACCAATTAGTCTTAATTATACCTTTTATACTACCACACTCACCACTCACATGTAGCATGTGTACATATAAGTGTGTTCCTGGTTTACACTTTTTTAAGCTCAGGAAAATCGTCTAATCTGTTGTATTTTTTCCCACTGCAGACATAGATGAGTGTGCAGAGAGTGTCAGTTCCTGTGGTGCACATGGCCAGTGTGTGAACCTGCCCGGGAGCCATCGCTGCCAGTGTCAGAGTGGATATGAGTTTGGTTTTGATGGTCGCACATGTGTTGGTAATAACAACAAACATTTGAAAAATTGTTTAATTTGTCATTTTCAAAATCTTAAAACGGTAGCAGAGTATGTCTGAACACATGATTAAAATATAAGAACATGTTAGCGTTGCTATCATTATAATTGTACAGTATGTCAATAGGGTTTCGATCCAAACCACTAACTACTGTGGCAGTATCAACTTAAACCACAAACAAAATGCTTTCTGTTTATTCAGTTTATACATGTAATTCTCACACTGTCAAAGGTATATTACTCAGTGGTGCACGTTCTACATTTGAGACGAACAGCCGAATGACACAGACATAATTGTTAGAGGGAGGGCATAGCATTTCTTCACAAACAGCTGCAATATCTTAGGAAGCACAGCAAAAATGGAAAAAATGGGGGGATGGGTGACAAATGTGAGAAGAAATTGGTGGAATGGGAGGGCTATTTGAGAGAAAAATAGAATACACAGGAAACAGGCCCACAGGAAAGACAAATGGAGCAGTGACACATTGTATTTGTTTGGAATGTGAGTAGGAGAGAACACATGCCCATGTGTGTCCTGCTTTAACCTATCTCAGTGAACTAAACTTGAACTTCTTTTAAACTCTCTCAACTCTGTTACTTCACAGCAATTGGTTTATATGTCTAGTATCTTCAAACACTGACAGCATATTAGAGTAGTCTGCTATTTTTATCCATTTTAAATGTGTTGTCATATCCAAACTTTGATTGGGTGTTCTAGACATAGATGAATGCAGCACTTCACCGTGCAACGTCAATGCCAGATGTATGAATGCGTTGGGCACCTTCCACTGTCAGTGCTTCCCTGGGTTTTACGGCGATGGTTACTCTTGTGGTGAGGGAATTTCTCTCCAGTTAAATCTGATGATAAAAATGGCATATACAAATACACACACAGCAAATGACAGTAGTAATTAATTCTCCAATAGAACAAACAGGCCGTCCAAAGAGCCAGTGTGAGCAGCATAGAGATAATCTCCAGAGTGGACTGGACCATGGTGTAGGCACTTTTATTCCTCAGTGTGACTCTGACGGAAGCTACAGGACACGGCAGGTAAAGACAGATAGAGAAACACTGTGTCAAGGTGCGCTCATACAGTAGATGATGATTTTTTCTGTTGCAGTGCCATGGCTCCACTGGACATTGTTGGTGTGTGGACAGTAGTGGTCAGGAGAAGCCTGGAACCAGAACACCACCTGGAACACCACCCTCAGACTGTGATAGGCCAGGTGAGATGGACAAGACAGTTCGATTTTTGGTTATGTCATGATCACATTTATACACCTTTCTCATGTGTTCAATGTGTCTTTGTAATTCCAAATCTTAAGATGAACCAGTACATCATAAAACTCAATGTGAGCACCACAGGGACAGTGTCCAGACTACCAGTGCAGATGGGTATCCTGTAGTTGGTGCTTTTGTACCTCAATGTGATTCAGAAGGACAGTACAGATCTCTGCAGGTAACACTATTTCCTTAAACTATCACTGACTAATAAAAAAACATCTGATGTTTTGTTGCATGTCTATATCATGGTTATCAATGTCTGTTATTGCAGTGTCATGGTTCGACAGGACATTGCTGGTGTGTGGACAGTACAGGACAGGAGAGACCAGGTACCCGTACTCCACCTGGTACACCATCAGTAGACTGCAACAGACCAGGTGAGGACTGGAAATCCAAAAGCTGGTCAGATGTGAAAAGTACATATTCCATGACCCATATATAGAACATTTTAGTGCATTTTTGAGCTGTAACATCACTTAACGGTGAAGGTGTATAACGTCATGGTACTCCTAAGTCTTTCTAGCCTTCAGTATGGCAGGGACTTAAAGTTACAGTTTATACAGGCAAGTGAAAAGGTCTGCTGATTCTAAGTGCACTTTTTAAGAGTGATTCTCAGTTAGATAATAAACATTCCTCCTGTGAAGCCAGGCATCTGTGAAAGTGTTTATTTTAAGAAAGACATTTCTGATATGGAGAAAATCTGCTTTTGATGTGTATATACACTAGATTATGTTTGTAGAATTACACAATCACATTGATCACATTTTTGTCTTCATCTCTGAAATTACCAGACCGTCCTAAAACTCACTGTGAGCACCACAGAGACAGTGTCCAGACCACCAGTCCAGATGGGTATCCTTTAGTTGGAGCGTATGTGCCTCAGTGTGATGCAAGTGGACACTACACACCTCAACAGGTAAAGGATAAGGTTTATGCAACATTTATAACATTCAGTAAACTATGATTTTACCTGTCTATGCAAATTTTAAGTATTTTATTGTCCTTTCTAGTGTCATGGTTCAACAGGACATTGCTGGTGTGTGGACAGTACAGGACAGGAGAGGCCAGGTACCCGTACTCCACCTGGTAAACCATCAGTAGACTGCAACAGACCAGGTGAGGACTGGATATCCTAAAGCTGCTCAGATGTCAGAAGTGTGTGTATATATTGTATATTTTGAATATTTATAAGATTTGGATGTAATTTTACACGATACAAGAATCGCGCCATGGAATATCTCGATTTTTAACAGAATCAGTTTTTTCTTACACTCCTAACTCCTAAGCCAGGCATCTGTGGAAGTGTTTATTTTAAGAAAGACATTTCTGATATGGAGAAAATCTGCTTTTGATGTGTATATACACTAGAATATATTTGTAGTATTACACAATTTGATCACATTTTTGTCTACATCTCTGAAATTACCAGACCGTCCTCAAACTCACTGTGAGCACCACAGAGACAGTGTCCAGACCACCAGTCCAGATGGGCATCCTATAGTTGGAGCTTATGTGCCTCAGTGTGATGCAAGTGGACACTACACACCTCAACAAGTAAGAACATTCATATAGCGTCATGTCAACATGACGTTATGTGGTGTCTTTAATGATTTGTATGTATGCCCTTTTAGTGTCATGGTTCAACTGGACATTGTTGGTGTGTGGACAGCACTGGACAAGAGAGACCAGGCACCAGGACACCTCCTGGCACACCGCGTCTAAACTGTAGCCAGCTCGGTGAGATTTGAACTGATTAAGATGCTTTTATACATTTTAGAAACTAGAAGCAAACATTTAAAGATAAAATACCTAGGATCTGTACAGAAACACAAATGTTAATATTGATAATTATGTTTCACAGATGAACCAATGCGTCCCAAAACTCACTGTGAGCACCACAGAGACAGTGTCCAGACCACCAGTCCAGATGGGTATCCTTTAGTTGGAGCGTATGTGCCTCAGTGTGATGCAAGTGGACACTACACACCTCAACAGGTAAAGGATAAGGAAATGCAACATTTATGACATATAGCAAAACTATGATATTACCTGTCTCTGCAAATTCTAAGTACTTTATTGTCCTTTCTAGTGTCATGGTTCAACAGGACATTGCTGGTGTGTGGACAGTACAGGAGAGGAGAGGCCAGGTACCCGTACTCCACCTGGTACACCATCAGTAGACTGCAACAGACCAGGTAAGATCAGTAAGGGTTGTGTTTTTTTTTTTTTATATTCCCTTCCATTGACTCATCTTTAGGACAGTTTAATTGTGTTGGTTGCGTACCAGTATGAGCAGGTGTATTGTGTCATGGCTTCCCAAGGCTTTCTAGCTAAACAATGACCCATGACCCTCATAATTCCAGAGCTGGATGACAACTCAAACAGACAGCACGTTTAACATCGACGTGTTTAACCTTGTAAGTGGTGCACTGTTTAGGTCATTAGGTTATATTCTTGGAATGCCTTGAAAAACATGTGATATCACTGTGAGGCTGTGTGTGGTTAGGATATAAAGGTACAGTTTAAACAGGCAACTGAAAGGGTTTGCTGGGCCTGAGTGCACTTTTAAGTACGAGTGTTTGTGAGTTAATAAACATTCCTTCACTCAAAGCTTGTTGGATGTTTACTCATTTACATTTGTAGCCTTTCACGGACCTATTAAAGTGTTTTTTTAAAAGAAAGCAATTGACAGAAAATGGAAAATAAATAAAAAACAGTATTTTTGTGTAATATTTGTTGTACTTGACAGTGATCTACTTTTAAATGGTTATTCCAGATCGTCCGAGAACTCACTGTGAGCACCACAGAGACAGCGTCCAGACCACCAGTCCAGATGGGTATCCTATAGATGGAGCTTATGTACCACAGTGTGATACAAATGGACAGTACTTGGATCAACAGGTTAGACTATGTCTTTATACTTTAAGTGAGATATAGTGTTTGTCTTTGGGCCTCTATTATTGATGTGTTCTGTATGTTTTAGTGTCACGGTTCAACAGGATATTGTTGGTGTGTGGACAGTACAGGACGGGAAAGACCTAATACCAGGACCCCTCCTGGTACACCTTATGTTGATTGTAACAAACCAGATGAGCCCCAGCGTCCTAAAACTCACTGTGAGCACCACAGAGACCGTGTCCAGACCACAAGTCCTGTGGGATACCCTGTAGGAGCCTATGTGCCTCAGTGTGATGCAAATGGACAGTACACACCTCTGCAGGTTAGAATAATTACAGGCTTTGACCCTTTATACATCATTTATTTAATTTAAATTCATTCATTTTTTTATGTAATATTCTATACATTTATGTAGATGTCTATATCATGGTTATCAATGTCTGTTATTGCAGTGTCATGGCTCTTCTGGACATTGTTGGTGTGTGGAGAGCACTGGACAGGAGAGACCAGGTACCAGGACCCCACCTGGTACACCACCAGTAGATTGTGACAGACCAGGTAAAACTGAAAGCTTTTTCAGCAAAAAAACTAAATAGACTAAAAAATCAGATTTAATTGTTTTGTTGATAATTGAACAACTCTATAATGGCAGATGAACCAGTGCGTCCTAAAACTCACTGTGAGCACTACAGAGACAGTGTCCAGACCACCAGTCCAGATGGGTATCCTATAGTTGGAGCTTATGTGCCTCAGTGTGATGCAAGTGGACACTACACACCTCAACAGGTAACATTATGAATCTGTTTGTTCAAAGATATGTTTCTGATAAAGTCACATTCATCTTTCCAGCCTCTAATCTTTTTTTATGTTTTAGTGTGATGGTTCAACAGGACATTGTTGGTGTGTGAACAGTACTGGGCAGGAGAGACCAGGCACCAGGACCTTTCCGGGCTCACCACCGCACAACTGTAGCCATCCAGGTGAGAGTGTAACTTATAAGAAAAAACATTAAATAAGGAAAAGTAAGATTATAAAATATCAAGAACCGTGACGTCACAAGGTACGGCACAACCGGTGTCCGACCCTAGAGCCAGGCCTATGGTCGGAGCTAGCAGGCAAGCACCTGGTGGCCAGGTCTTTCCCCACAGAGCCTGGCCGGGCTCAGCCGAAGGAGGGACATGGTCCCACAGGAGGAATCATAGGCAAAGTGGATTGGGCAGCAGTCAAAGACGGGGCCTTGGCAACCAAATCCTCGGACAAAAAATCTGACGCTAGGGACATGAAATGTCACCTCGCTGGTGGGAAAAGGAGCCTGAGCTTGTGTGGGAGGTTGAGAGATACCGACTAGAGATAGTCGCACTCCACGCACAGCTTGGGCTCTGGAATCCAACTCCTCGAGAGAGGCTGGACTCTCCACTACTCTGGAGTTGCCTGCGGTGAGAGGCGGCGGGCTGGTGTGGGCTTGCTCATAGCCCGCCAGCTCAGCCAGAATGTGTTTGTAGTTCACCCTGGTAAACGAGAGGGGTCACTTCCCTGCGCCTTCAGAGACACTAACGGGGGGGGGGACTCCGTCGTTCTACTTGAGGACGCTAACTTGGGCAGTGACAGTGACACCTGGAGGGGTGTGATTGGGAGGATGAAGAGAGGGGTGGAGCTGTCAACTGATCACCACCTGGTGGTGAGTTAGATTCGATGGCGGGGGAAGAAGCTGGAGAGATTCGGCAGACCCAAACTTACTGTAAGGGTCTGTTGAGAACGTCTGGCTGAGTCACCTGTCAGAAAGATCTTCTAATCCCACCTCCAGCCGGACTTTGACCAGATCCCGAGGGAGGCTGGAGACATTGAGTTCGAGTGGACCATGTTCTCCATTTCTATTGTCAACATGGCCACTCTGAGTTGTGGCCGTAAAGTCTCCAGTGCTTGTCATGGCGGCAACTCCCCAACCCGGTATTGGACACTGAAAGTAAGGGATGCCGTCAAGCTGAAGAAGTAGACCTATCGAGCCTGGTTGGCTTATGGGACTCCTGAGGAAGCTGATAGGTACCAGCAGACTGCAGCCCAGGTTGTTGTGAAAAGCAAAAACTCGGGTCTTGGAGGAGTTCGGTGAAGCCATGGAGAAGGACTATCAGTCGGCCTCGAAAAAATTCTGCCAGCACTGTTTACAGGGGACGTGGGAATTGGCTGACTTCAACTAGGGACATTGTTGGGCAGTGGAAGTAATACATAGGATCTTCTCAACCCCACAGACACACATTTCAATGAGGAAGTAGAGGTTGAGGGCTCAGAAGTGGAGTCATCCATGACCCAAGCTGAAGTCACTGAGGTAGATAGGAAGCTCCTCGGTAGCAATGGCACCGGGGGTGGATGAGATACGCCCTGAACAACTCAAGTCTCTGAATGTTGTGGGGCTGTCTTGGCTGACACGCCTCTGCAACATGGCGTGGCGGTTGGGGACAGTACCTCTGGACTGGCAGACCGAGGTGGTGGTCCCTCTTTTTAAGAAGGGGGCCCGGAGGGTGTGTTCCAACTACAGAGGGATCACACTCCTCAGCCTCCAGGGTACTGCGTACCTAGTCTTTGCCAGGGTACTGGAGAGGATTCAGGAGGAACAATGCATTTTTTTCCAGTTGTGGAACACTGGACCAGCTCTATATTCTCTCAAGGGTGCTGGGTTTATGTCGGAGTTTGCCCAACCTGTCCACATGTGCTTTGTGGATCTGGAAAAGGCATTAGACTGTGCCCCTTGCGGCGCCCTGTAGGACGTATAGGGTCTGGGGCCCTATGCTAAGGGCTGTCCGGTCTCTGTACGACCGGAGCAGGAGCTTGGTTTGCATTGCTGGAAGTAATTCAGACCTGTTCCTGCCCTTTGTCACCGGTTCTGTTTGTTATTTTTATGGACAGAATTTCTAGGCACAGCCAAGGGCTGGAGGGAGTCTTTTTGGGGACCACAGGATCTTGTCTCAGCTTTTTGCAGATGATGTTCTGTTGGCTCCATCAAGCCAGAACCTTCAGCGTGCACTATGATTTGCAGCCGAGTGTGATGGGATGCGGTCGATGTACCAATCTGTTGTGGTGAAGAAGGAGCTGAGCTGCAAGGCGAAGCGCTCGATTTACCGGTCGATCAACATTCCTACTCTCACCTATGGTCATGACCGAAAGGACAAGATCTTGGATACAGGCGGCTGAAATGAGTTTCCTCCGCAGGGTGGCTGGGCGCTCTCTTAGAGCTAGGGTGAAGAGCTTGGTCACTTGGGAAAAGCTCAAAGTAGAGCCGCTGCTCCTCCACCTTGAGAAGAGCCAGCTGAGGTGACTTGAGCATCTGTTTGGGATGCCTCCTGGATGCCTTTCCTAGGGAGGTGTCCCCCGGAAGAGCTGGAGGAAGTGTCTGGGGAGTGGCAAGTCTGGGTGTCTCTGCTTAGACTGCTTAGCCCGTGACCCGGCCCTGGATGAGAAGTAGAAGATGGATGTATGGATGGATGGAAAATGGACCTCAAAGGCATTGTGATCTGAACAAAAGCAGGGTTATTTGTACAGATGTGCTTTGCATTAGATCCCACAGTAAAAACAGATTAAAGTAGCTTACTAGCGTCAATGTATTTCATAAGTATTGAAAGTCACAGTTAAGCCTTCTTGTATACTCCCCAGATAAACCAGTCCGTCCCAAAACTCACTGTGAGCACCACAGAGACAGTGCCCTGACCACCAATCCAGAGGTATACCCTATAGCCGGGATCTATGTGCCCCAGTGTGACACAAATGGACAATACACAGTCCAACAGGTAACATTCTTTTACCTACTACACCTATCTCCTTTATTAAAGAATGGTAGTATTGTACTGTTGATTAATGGATCTTTATTCTGTTCTAGTGTCACGGCTCCAAGGGATATTGTTGGTGTGTGGACAGTACAGGACGGGAAAGACCTAATACCAGGACCCCTCCTGGTACGCCTTCTGTTGATTGTCACAAACCAGATGAGCCCCAGCGTCCTAAAACTCACTGTGAGCACCACAGAGACCGTGTCCAGACCACAAGTCCCGTGGGATACCCTGTAGGAGCCTATGTGCCTCAGTGTGATGCAAGTGGACAGTACACACCTCTGCAGGTTAGAATAAGTACAGCCTTTGACCCTAAATACATTTATTCAATTTAAATAAATGTATTTTTTTATGTAATATCCTTTTACATTTATTTAGTGTCATGGCTCTTCTGGACATTGTTGGTGTGTGGAGAGCACTGGACAGGAGAGACCAGGTACCAGGACCCCACCTGGTACCCCACCAGTAGATTGTGACAGACCAGGTAAAACTGAAAGCTTTTCAGCAAAAATCTAAATAGACTGAAAAATTTAGATTTAAATGTTTTGTTAATAATTGAACAACTCTATAATGGCAGATAAACCAGACCGTCCTAAAACTCACTGTGAGCACCACAGAGACAGTGTGCAGACCACCAATCCACATGGGTATCCTATAGTTGGAGCTTATGTTCCTCAGTGTGATGCTAATGGACAGTACACGCCTCAACAGGTAACATTATATTATTAACCTGTTTGTTCATAGATATGTTTCTTAAGTCACATGCATCTGTAAAGCCTCTAATATGTTTTGAATGTTTTAGTGCCATGGTTCAACTGGACATTGTTGGTGTGTGGACAGTACAGGACAGGAGAGACCAGGCACCAGGACACCTCCTGGAACACCATTTGTGGACTGTGACAAACCAGATGAGCCCCAGCGTCCCAAAACTCACTGTGAGCACCACAGAGACAGTGTCCAAACCACCAGTAAAGATGGGTATCCTACAGTTGCAGCCTATGTTCCTCAGTGTGATGCTAATGGACAGTACTTGGCTCAACAGGTATAAATTTGTTTATGTTGTTTTTGTTTATTTACAATATGGGCTCATATAATTCTGGTAATGTGATATGTTTTATCTATTCCAGTGTCATGGCTCTTCTGGACATTGTTGGTGTGTGGACGTTAATGGACGGGAGAGAGCAGGGACCAGAACAGCACCTGGTTCCCCATCTGTAGACTGCAAAAAAACAGGTGAGAACATGTTTACTGCTTTAAATAACTATATGATATAACATATTTTATTATTTCATCTGCATTAACGTAATAAAAGATGGTATAATAATAATAATAATAATAATAATAATAATAATAATAATAATAATAATAATAATAATAATAATTTAAGCAGTCATGACTTTGAAACACCTTGAGTTTGAATTGTCACTCCCACTCTTGCAATAATAACATGCACTCCTGCAACTGCAAATGTACTTCTTGCTGTAAATTCTGTTTATGATCATCCAAACATCTGAAGTGGTCATTTTGTAGCCTAGTAACCAGGACAATAGAACACAAGTCTGCCTGAGCAGCTGAGTGACAACAAGGTGTTACACCCACCTTACACATGCTGCACAGACATTAACGACATTATTGTGTGTTATAATTAAAGACACACGCAATGTACTGGTCGTCGTAGACATTCCTGTGTGCTTTGATTAATTCAGGAGCATTTTTAGTTCATTAAATTCTGCATTTTCCGCCCTCACTCAAATCTAAGCTGCTGACAGAAACCACAGGATTCTCTTTTTGACCACAATTAGCCCAACCCCACCTACAACTTCTTTTTAATGGCTACTGCACATAACCTTCACTGAAAGACTTACTAATTCCACATTCTAAATTTTAGGTCTATGTAAGAAATTGTTTAGTTAGGGCCGCTCTCCATAAACAGTATTTGCCTAAAATGGTTCAGTTTAAAGCTCCCTCATAAAGTGAGGTATAAAGGGGATTATAGAAGATAAACTCTTGAGCATGTGGATATGTCCTCATGTGTTGGCCTCCTAAAACAGAGAGACTCCACAGTTTTATTCAAAGCAAAAAATATTACATTGTTAATTTTTAAAATGTCACAAAATAATAACATGTTTGTTCATTTGCTTCATGCTTTTCAGTGCATGTGGCTCCAACTCAGCGCCCTGAGAGCGTGTGTGAACGTTGGAGAGCCAGTTTGATTGAACACTATGGGGGAAAGCCGGAGCCACAACAATATTTGCCTCAATGTGAACTAGACGGACAGTTCAGGTACACATTACATCCTAGTCTCGACCCTCACATAAAGTAGTTTGTATCGGATGCTTATGCCTCTGTGTCTTTCCCAGCCCAGTGCAGTGTTATGGAGAAACCACTTACTGTTGGTGCGTGGACCAGGACGGACGTGAGGTCCCTGGTACCAGATCACATGACATCGTCAAACCTGCATGTGAGTATCCTTGTGTTTAACATACATGATTATCCTGTCAGTCCTACAACTAATGTACATATTTCCTTCATCATCATGTCCCAGGCCTTCCTTCTGTTGCCCCGCCCACTGTGCACCCGATGCCCCGCCCAGATGTCACTCCTCCGCCAAACGCTGACATCACCCTGTTGTACGCTCAGGGACAGAAAATAGGAGCACTGCCTCTAATTGGGACACAATTTGATACTAATCGGTCCAAAACACTGCTGACTTTACATGTAAGACTTTGATTTTGTGTGGAGCAGTTTTAAGAAATATACATAAATTACAATCTCAGACATGAGATCTTTCCAAAAGTTACTTGTTACAGTGTATAAAACAGTGCTTTCCTATAGGAGCATCAATGTTGTTAATGATTTTGACAAGCATTTCTAAAACAATGTTTGGAAGATATTACCTAAGACATGAACAATAGTAAAAATGGTAAAAATGTTTATATTGTCTCCCAGATTAAAAGATTGTGCTTACGTGTTATGGGTTATGTGTTGAAGGGTTCTATAGTTGTTGGGATTGCCTATGACTGCACAGACAACCATGTATACTGGACTGATTTATCTGCGAGGACAATCAACAGAGCTTCAGTGCATTCTGGAGCTGAGCCTGAGATTCTCATTAGTGCAAGTAAGAATAGTTTTCACAACTGAATTGAATATTCACATGTTAAAACAAAAGAAGGTTAAAACAAATAAGAGGGTTTTGTATCTGTGTATTTCAGATCTGGTTAGTCCAGAGGGATTGGCAGTGGACACAAAGCTCAGGAGAATGTTCTGGGTGGACTCATCCCCAGATGTGATTGAAACGTCCAACCTGGACGGCAGCGGGAGACGAACACTGTTTGATACAGACCTTGTCAACCCACGTGCGATCATAGTGGTCTCATCCACTGGGTAAGAACCTTCTGCATCTGTTCCACATAAACGAGGGAAATCAACCAAAAAAGGCTGGAGTAACACGTGTTTTACAGCTATTTTTCAGGCCTTGGCTTGGTTAAGTGTGCAAAAACAAACGTCTTCCAATTATGTGTAATATGATTAAGGAGCTCCAGCCAGGCATTGTACACAGTGTAGTTTTATATCACAAGAGCACAGCTGTTTAAGCCCATTAGCTGCAAATTCACAACAAGCACATTATGTTTTTAAAGCTATTGCAGGGGATTCTTGTTGAGTCTGGTGTCTGGACTTTCTTACCCAAACATTACTTTTTTACAATTACAAGACCGATTATCATGAAAAAAATAAATATATTTGTAGTGTTTCCCTTTGGTGACACATGTTTACAACTTCATATAAGTACTCTTAGGCTTAAAAAACTGTACAAAATTTACTGGTGCTATTAATTCTGACAGCCACACACACACGCATGCTAAAAAAACTAGATGCTGCTATTGGTCAGCTCTCCAGGAACAACATCTGCTTTTCATCTTTACAGCTAATCACATAATCAAAAGAAAAGAAGAGTGTGCTTGTATAGTACCTGTGTAAGTGGTTGATACAAATGATTAAACAAAGCAGCAATAACCTGAATCATAAAACCTCTGTGTGTTTCACATTATTAGATTGACAATTTGGAGGTTTTTTGTAAGATTTTGTGTATGTGTTCTGTCCAAAAGCCAAGTCCTGAAGGTAATTATGCCTTTACACGAGTACACATGTAATTCTGAGCCTGTGCATGTTGCTCCTTCACCAGAAGTATTCAGAGTAGCCCAAATTAGTTACCAGTTACTCTCATACTGCGAAGATCTCTGCTCAGACATCTGCTTCTACATACCTTCATCAGACAGTATCACACACATACGTAAACAGTTGGTGTCTGTGCATGCTGATTGCTCATGTGTTGTGTATTACCTGGAGCTCCCAGCGGACTGTCCACATGTACACCATCATCTACACATGAAAAGCATCACGTGCAGCCCACACACACTCGGCCTCCAGCTCTCCGGATTTTATGCTTCTTCAAAAGTCTGGGAAATCCAATACATAAAATCTGTGTACCTTTTTGTGTCAGACACCTCTGGACATATTTCATAATTTATGCAGATGGGAAAGGTTACAGAGTATGGGTAGGGTCAAAGGTCGCATGTTGTTCAACGTAACCTGACGGTGACCTCATCAGTGTGAGCTGGTACCACTCTTGTTGTCTCATTATGACACTGTGAAATGGGTTTCTCTAATGGGTCTATTTAAGTTTAACATGAATATAATGACTCTGTCTGCAGGACTCTGTATTGGACCGACTGGAACCGAGAGGCTCCAAAGATCGAGACTTCATCGGTGGAGGGTGAAAACCGCAGAGTGGTGGTGTCTGATGGAATTGGCCTACCCAATGCTCTGACCTATGATTCTTCAACTGGGCAGGTCTGCTGGGCTGATGCAGGTAAGCACTACCATCTGACTCCAGTGATTACACAGTTTGCTTTATTGCTGAATTGCTGATGGCACGTTGGATTTTGGAAGTTTCTTTAGTAGATAAACATTCTGCACACTTCTGTATGTCTTCCTATCATCAGGTACAAAGCGTTTGGAGTGTATATATCCTGATGGTTCCGGTCGCAGAGTGATCCATCCCAGTCTCAGCTACCCATTCAGCATGGTCTACTACAGGAAACACTTCTATTACACTGACTGGAGGAGGTTGGTCACTATCTAGAATCTTACTACCATTTCTTGCCTAAAATTAAGATAATAACAAACCACTGATTTTTTTTTTGTGGCAGGGATGGAGTGATTGCTGTGAGCACAGACACCAGTAAGTTGACGGATGAATACCTACCAGACCAGCGTTCTCATCTGTATGGTATTACCATAGCAACAACCCAGTGTATATCAGGTAAGATAACATCATGTGTGTCAGATGTCACCTTCCATTGAGACTTCTTCTAAAAACACAAGTAAAGTGTTCCATTGAAGGCCACACAGAAAGGCAGTCCAAATTGAACTCAAACATGGTGTTAAAGCGTCCATAAATAAAACATTTAAACTTATTTCGGACACAACAATCTCTTTGTGTGTATGTATTCTCAAGGAATTGTTACAGGTCCTTTTGATATTAAATAATTGCACTGTTTTTTTATTGTCTGGAAAAACCTCACTTGTGTGTTTCATCACCTTCTACAAAAGAAGTCATCAAACAGCTGGACCCTCTCCTACACCTTGCTTCAGTCTAGGTAGTGACTTTACTTCCAGCCGTGAAATGGACACAAGTACAATAATTACACTTTGAACATAAGGCCTCTACTTGTGTATTAGTGCACAACGATTACACAGCTGTACACTACTCTCTACTCCAACTTTCTGTGTGTGTGAGGTTTGATGTGTTGACGTCTGCAGATGTCCCTCCAAAGCCTTGTGTTAAGGCCTTTAAAGTACAAAGTGTCCCACTAAACACAGGATAATCTCTAAAGTAGCACCTTGGCAGGTGTCATTGTCCAACAGGCTCACACATATGTACCGTGTTTGTAAAATCTTACTGAACTCCATGACGGAAACTCAACAAGTCCCGTCACACTGTTCACTTGGTGCATATGTCCCTGGCACTGGTGTGTGTTACAAAGGTTCAGACAAAATAACAGGCGCATACTTCAAAGACGTCAGTGTGTGGTGTAATTCTGGCCGTGATGACAGCTCTGAAACACACTTGCTAAGTGTTTGGAGCTGCTTGTAAGAGGTGTAAAAGCTATTATTGTTGAACAAATGTTTACACACTACTTTTTAAATATTAATCTTGGACAATTCTAGTGTTTGAGTCATGGCCGTGCTCAGAGAAAGAGTGTCATTACATTTGTCTGGTATCTACTTTAAGGTGTTGACATTGAAATGGAATGTTTTTTGTTGGTTCTGGTTTGCAGGGAGCCACTAACGCTGGATCTGCAGCTGGTCCATTGGTGCTAAAATGATGTGGTGATTCCTGATGGAAGGGCAGACCTGGGCTCTGAGTCGAGCTCAGAAGGACACTTTTTAAGAAGCGAGGAGGCTTCCTGTTGCCCACTTGACCATCACAACGGATGTACACACCCTTGAAAACCCCCCACCCATTTTCTCTCCTTAAAGATATAACCCCCAAATACGTTTTGTAAATTTGTTTTATACCTCAAGTTTAGCTTTTTTCTACTGTATTTTTGTATGTGAGTTGTTAGTTTTTATATCAATTACAGACGAAATGACAATGTTAAGTGTATTTTCTTTTAAATCAGACAAGATTTTTAAAACCGTTTGCCACAGAGCCTATAAACTGAAAAAATTCAGGACTGAATGTTACTTAAATATGACCTCTCCAGTTCTATTTTCAGAACACAGTTTTACAAACACTGGCCAAAATAAACTGACTTTGCCTTTTTTGAATTGTTGTAAAGTGATTCAGAAATATTCTATAAGGTGAACAGCAGCACCTTGTGCCTTTTTCCTGTACTGCTTTGTATGTCACATTTTTTTTTTTTTTTTTTTTTGCCAAAAGCTTAATATTTTCTACATCTTTCTCTCCAAATTAACTTTTTGTAAGACGTGATATTTATAACAATAAAATGATTTGGTAATGACAAGCCTATCGCTATGTTTTTTTACACTAAAACCTTTAACACAATCAGTGATGGTATTGGTGATGTAGTATAAAACATAGAATGTAAATAAAATCTAGTATAGTGTAGTATATAGTTTATGCCACACGAGGTCACTGAACCACTCGAGTTTCATTGTCGGTGGACAGGTCAAAGGTCAGAACCGGGAAGCCCTTATTCACCTGTGGTGTAATTATTGGAATTTTCCCAACGTGCTCCGGAACATTTATTTCTCGCAGTCTGTCTTAAAGAAAGATTGATTTGGTAAGTGCTTCTTACTGTCACTATTCTTTACCGATTCAACTAAATGATGATGAATGAAGCTAAATCCGATTAAAGTCATTGACACTGGGGTCGATTATTTACGCTCACTACTGTAAAATGATCACACGGACACAAAAGATTAAGCAATTTATTTTACTTAATTTTAAATGATTTAAACAAAACCTCTTTCTTCCAACCAAACCAAACTATGACATGAGCATCTCTTCTGTGCTCGCTGTGAAAGTAACGGTAAAATCGTTTTTGGAGGGGGTCCTGACAGCTCTTTGTAGCAGCAAGAAGCTGAAAAATTAGTTATGTGTAAATGATTTGTCGATGATAGTAGTACCCGTTTGTGTGTTAGCTCGATGATAAAAACGTTTGTGTGGAGCAGTAATGACTTGGTGTCAAGGGAAAAAAAATTTCAACTCCTAACTACAATCTAAAGTTGGAATTATTTAGATTCACATGACATCATTGTGAGGTTGAATTTGGGAACAATAGCCCAATAATTTGATTTGCTCATTTTTTTGAAGGATACAGAATGTATTACTCACCAAAGTATTGTCTGCCTTAAGGTGAAATATTGTGTTGTCCAAAGTTAGACATTGTTAAATGTACAATTTATGCACTCTTTTCCTGACACCATATCAGCTACTACACTGACTAGAGGCTGGCTACTTCAACAGACTGAAACGTATCTACTAGCCATAAGGCACTATTTACAGTAAGTAAAGCATACTTTACAAATCAATTCAAAATGCATATCAGATGTAAACTGAAACTGCAGCTGTACAAATTAAAAATTTTGCAAGAGCTCATGCAATAACAAAAAAAAAAAAAAAAAAAGATTTCAAAAATTTTGTCTTTTAGTCTTTCATATACAGTACATCCCTTTTATCTTCTTATTCTCATCTGCCCACTTTGCCCAGCCTGTGGTCTGTCTTGGGGTCAGCTATGATGGCCTGAACCGCCACAATGGCTTCATTGATCTTGGTCTGAAGCTCTCTCAGCTCCTCGATGTGCAGCAGGCGTAGGATTTGAGCAGCTTCGTTTAGAGTTGCATCTACAGATAGAAAAGCATCTTTAACCGTCACTTTTTTCAAAATTCAAAACAAATCAGTCTTCAAAAACTAATACTCACCCCCGGTGTCAAATCCTAAAATGTGTTTGTCCAGTGCAACAGGAACACCCTACAAACAGAAATAAAGGTAAACAATGATCAGACCTAAAAACCTAAATACTGATTTATGTATATATTTACCTCTTTTGTGTTGCTAGCTTTAGCAATAGCGTCTGGAGAAAGCCTCTCCTGGATCAGAATGCGAATAGCCTGCCAGTTTGACACAAAAGCATGTCAATGTCATGCCAAATATGTTTTGTCCTAAATTGGGCAAGGAGGGCTATGGCACACAAGCTCACAATCTTACCTTGAGCATAACCAAATAGTCATCATGCCGTTGAATCTTGAGGATGTTTGCCAGAGCAGTCACTCCAGCTTTGAAGTCTGGAGAATTACCTAAACAGTAAACAAAATCTTTAAGCTAAATTAAGACAGTTCAATTGACTACTACACATAGACATGCAGAGCAGGCATCTGTGGTATACTTACTGTCAAGGTTGACTAAAGGGTCAACTGGTTTGTCACCATTGCTGTTGGCCGCCAGGGGCTGACAGTTTTTATACTTCTCTACTGAAGAGAAAGACAGATAGGAAGTCACAGAGACTTAAGACATTAAGTCAAAACCAAGTGTGTAACTAAAGCAAGTTGGAGGCGAATGAACAAATGTGGAACTATGTGCTGCTCTTAACTGTTGATGGGTTGTTGTACAATGTCTCCATCTAGTGGCTATGACCTATATTTTAATAAGTATTACAGTCTAAAAAGACTAAACTATAGTTTTCTTATTTGTCAATGTTATTTTTATCTTACCATTGTCTCCATATTCATATCTTACAGCCAGACCCAGTAACCAGTCCACTGCCTCCTTACGCTCCTCGACCTTAAATGGACAGTTCACATCCTGCAAGTACTTTACGCACACACAGAAGATGTGTAAAGAAGTTAGTTAACAAAAAACAAATGCGGGTATTTGAAGTTATTGACTTTAGCTCAGACTTCTTAATGAAGGATACACAGGTGCAGCAGTAGCAGCATTGATTGTAACTTATTGGCTGTCAAACTCAAACAAAAGCCAGTCTGTGAACCTTATTTACCCTTGCAGTCTCTCTACATAAAATAAGTATCCACTGTTACCTTTTGATAGGCTATAGGCCATTCCGAGCTGGGAATGTTCCTAAGGTTTCCTCTATCCTCGATCTTATAATGCCGGATCTTCTGGTCCTCAAGCCAAACAATGCAGTTCCTAAACTGTGTTTCATCTGAACAGAAGACAGACACGTGTAACGGTAAAGATATGACATTATTGTTGGATGCACTTACTTGACAAATAGGCATATATCTTGTTCAGTAGAAATCTCTATTGATAAATAACTTACAGCCCACCAAAGGCAAGTTTAAAATAGATAAATTATGTGCAATCAAAATCAGGTTTATTGCCTGGTAAAGTGAAAAGGTTTTCACAGTACTAGGAATTTGTTTTGTCATAGACCTATTGGTGCAAAAAAGAAAGTTAAAACTTATTAAGAACAACCAATATTAAAAATAAGCTACAATACTAAAGCTTATAAACATTTACAGACAAAGACAGTAAGAGAAAGTAATGTGCATCTACATGATGTATAGAAGAGTGCCAAAAAAGTCCAGGAGTGTCTTTAAGGTGACATTCTGAAGTGTGAAACAGCAAACATTGCATTATTTCAAAGCAAGATTGTGCACATGTTCTTTGTGATGTATAAGTAAGTTACACTTGAATATCTGTTTCACTAAACACGTAATGATAAAACTTTGAGCCTGTCCCATTGTGGTGAGAGCTACTTGCTTGTATGACGTTGTTGCATACACATTATTCCAGCGGCTCTAAAGTCTCCAAGGTAAACATTTTCGCACCTGTGCAGTCGAATCCGTCGGGGTTGTGATAATCCAGTGCTGTTAGTTTTCTACGAAACATTTTTAGCTTGAAAACAAGTGTCTTACTTATGGCTAAAACTGAACCTTCTTTCTGCTAGCTTTTTGACACGGCGCATGCGCAGGCTGCATACAATTTCTTTTAGTGTTTATTGACGGTAGCAAGCAACTTTAAGGCGCATTACCGCCACCTTCTGGAATGTGTGGCCAGGACGGTCCTATTCTCTTGCCCTTTTCTCTTTAACACGTTGCAGATTGTAAAGTATCATAATCAAAAGCAGAAAGTAACCACACGAGGTAGGGGAAAAGTTCAAACAAAATTGGCACACACAGTTTTGTTTGCCTTTTTAGAGGTACGGGGCTCAAGACTTTTAATGTTAAGTTATTCTACAAAAATATTCCCAATTTTAAATTAATGTATTTTTAGTTTGGCCCCAAAAAATGTGTATAGGTTATATTATTAAAACTGCCTTTTTTTTTTTTTTTTTTTAAACTGAGCAAAATTGTGGAGACCCTTAATATACTTATAATTGGGTGCGCAGTAGCTCAGTGGTAGAAAATGATGTAGAATACATTAACAGTGGTCAAACAACATACTAATTAAAAGGTTGGGGAAATGATGCATGCATTCAGTAGTAGGAGGAGACAGCTATTTAGCCTACTGCAATATTTAGTTTTCAGTGTAAATCTGTTGTAAAATGGCTGTCACGGTGTTGCAAACAATTTTCTTTCTGAGTTTGCTAAATCTGGGAGATCTGAACAATAACGGGGCCAGTCCTGGCACCACACCGTGAACCCCGCACATCATTTTCATCAAGACTGACGACCACGGATTTAATGACAATGGATATCACAATGCCAGGGTTAAAACACCAATGTTGGACAATCTCGCTGCAAACAGAGTCAGGCTTGAGCCTATGTCAGCCCGTCTGCACCCCATCCAGAAACCAGTTCATGAGCGGCAGGTAAACCCCTTTATAATATTGATGTCTTGCTTTTTGCTCACACTGGCCTCAAAGGAAACTCATTCTACTGTTATTTATTTTTACTTTTTTATTTATATATATATATATATATATATATATATATAAACCCTTTAATTACAGTTTGTGTTTGTTCATATGGAGTCAGGAGAGCACTTTTGTAGTGAGGAGCCTGGCCTTTTAATGTTATTCCTAAAGCTTTGTAGTTACTATATAAAGAGCCATATTACAACAATGACACAAAATAGTAAAAGTTATTTTTCTTTTGTTATGATTATATGCAGGTACCAGATTCACACCGGTTTGCATCATCCACTCAACCCAACCAAACTGTCTGCCCCTAGACCAGGTCACTCTACCCCATAGGCTGCATGAGTTGGGCTACAGCACTCACATGGTCGGGAAGTGGCACCTGGGCTTTTACAAAAAGGAGTCCACACCCACTCAACGTGGCTTTGACACGTTCTTTGCCTCCTTAACGGGCAGAGTTAATCACTACAGCTACCTCTCCTGCAGATCTGTGCGGTTTTGACCTCCATGATGGGAAACTGTGGTTTGAAGCAGAAAGGCATCTACTCAGTTCATCTTAACACGCAGAGTCCATGAGATTCTGGTATCCCATGATCACACAGCTCAACCGTTATACATCTCCTTCCAGGCTGTTCATAGCCCCTCTGTATCCCCACCTGAGTACATGGAGCCATATCAGGATGTAGATTAGAAGAATCAAGTCTCTGTTGTTGATGAAGCAGTTCATAATATCACTTAACTCACGCAAGTATAGTTACTTTACAAAACAATGTTATTTTCTCTACAGCAACAGTAGACATCCTTTAGATGGTGGCAAGAACTGGCCCCTTAAAGTACACAAAGGCAACTACTTTGAAGGTGGCATCAGAGGTTTGGGTTTTGTGCACAGCCCTCTTCTGAAAAAGAGGTCAAGAGTAAGCAAAGTGCTGTTGCACATCACTGACTGGTGGTGCTCAGCCTCTTATTCTCTCACTAGGTAATGGTAAGAGGAAGATGGTAAGAGGAAGAATCGGACGTGACCAGAGCCTTCTGTGACTGGTGCGATAACAAATGTCTCATACTGAACACAAAAAAAAATTATTCCAGTCAATGCACCCAGTTGGTCAACATTGATGGGACTATGAAGAAATGCAAATATCTAAGCGTGAACATAGAAAACAAATTAGACTGGAGTTTGAACTCTCGTTGCCGGTATAAACAGTCTCATACATGTTTTTTTTATTTTTTTAAGAGTATGTTCTTTTATTGTTGCTGTGTGCAGGGGCAATAACATCACTAAAGACTGTAAAAGGTTGGACAAGCTGGTGAAGAGAGCTGGTTCAGTTGTCAGGGGGGACACTGGACTTGGTTGGGGAAAAAGTGAGCTCACTCAAAGTTTAGATCTGTCCAACATGCACATCATTACAACCTCTATCATTTGAAAATGTGTGATGAGTAAGCTCAAAGACTACCCTATTAACATGCTTCATATTTCACCATTCTGGTTTATAGATGACTTGCATATTTAAATGAAAAATACAGAAATTATAAAACACAGTTCTGTCTCAAGAAGAAGAAAATAAATGAATGACAGTGTAAAGCATGTATCAAAAATCACTTTTATTAGCCTACATGCCACACTCAAATGTGTCAAAAAACATAAAAATGAAAAGTGAATGTTACTGGTACATGTTCTGACTGTATTGCATGTGTGTGTATTTCTCTGTTCAGAAAGGCCTCATACGGGTGCTGAGTGGCGGGGCTCTGTTTGGAGGCGTGATAGCTATATCCAGGTAGTCTCCGATCTGGAATCGCTGTGACTGTAATGTCATGGAGTCGTCTGCTCCTTTTCTGCCAGAAATGGTGCTGCCAATGTCCTTCAACCTGAGGAGTGGACACACAACAGAATGCTTGGCAACCTTTATTTTTTATATATTTTTTTAACCACTTTCAGATTGAACAAAGCTTTAATTATGTAAAGAACACACTAGATAGAAGAGATACCTATATGCCTTGCCCCTCGGCTCTGGATAGACTATTGCAAAGCTGAAGTGTGTTCCTTTTTTTCTAGCCTCTGGATACACTTCTTTCACCAGACTGGTCAGCTCCTTTAAAGTAGCATCCATCCTGGGAAAAAAAAAACAACAAAAGAAAAACTGACTCAATTATCATTTAGAGACTTTATATGTGCACACACAAGAGTGTTGCCAAAAACACTCACCATGTGTAGATCTGCAGTTCACTTGAGGGAACATTGCCTCTCGCAAACTCATCGGCTCTGTGGTGTCGGCCACTGTTGGTGGTAAATACACGCAACAAAAGAGGGCAGGTCTGTAACAAAACAGAATGTATCAATACTAAAGCACTCAAAGGAGCCATATTACACATTGCAGAAAGAAAGGGAATTCTCATGTAATACGCATCCGTTTTACACGTAAACAGTCAAAATGTAATGTAATACAATGTATTAAAACAGTCAGGATAGACAATAACAACAGCATTAGCTTTAACACAAGATGCTGAATTTATTAGTTTAGAATAGTTCCATGCGCATTAAAAACAGTGAAATTTACAAAAGAATCGTTTTGGTATCTGCTAGCCAACTAGCGTTGTCTAAGCAAAAGCCCGCAGTACCTTCTCTCGATCAATGGGCTTCTCTGGTTCCTTCTTAATTTCCTCCTGCGTGATGCGCGACTCAAGGGCCATGATTATTTTTTACTTCCCGATTACAACAACAAAACAAAGTATAGCCTAAAGAAGGTGGTTTGATTATTTCTACCGCTGCTGCAAACATGCAACAAGAAAACCGGAAGTAACGACAGTTTATATCCGTGTTCACGTCGTGGTGTTCAATGCTCAGGACTCAGCGGTACTCTACCGCCCCTGCTGTTTAGGAGTACGTAATTGTGCGCTGACATTTGACATCACATTGCCATGTAAATAGATATCTATCTATATAGATGGTGTTGGACGAAAAGCAGAGGGACGCCGTTGTGGTTGACGTGGCAATACCGAGTGATTGCAACATCAGGAAAAAGGAACATGAGAAACTTGAGAAATACCAAGGGCTCAAGAGCTGGAAAAGGCTTGGAAGGTGAAGGCGACAGTGGTGCCTTTGGTCATCGAAGTACTCTGGGCAGTGACCCCCAAAATATATATATATATATATATATATATATATATATATATATATATATATACATACACACACACACTCACCTAAAGGATTATTAGGAACAACATACTAATACTGTGTTTGACCCCCTTTCACCTTCAGAACGTGGCATTGATTCAACAAGGTGCTGAAAGCATTCTTTAGAAATGTTGGCCCATATTGATAGAATAGCATCTTGCAGTTGATGGAGATTTGTGGGATCTGGTGGGCACATCCAGGGCACGAAGCTCCCGTTCCACCACATCCCAAAGATGCTCTATTGGGTTGAGATCTTGTGACTGTGGGGGCCATTTTAGTAAAGTGAACTCATTGTCATGTTCAAGAAACCAATTTGAAATGATTCGAGCTTTGTGACATGGTGCATTATCCTGCCATCAGAGGATGGGTACATGGTGAGCATAAAGGGATGGACATGGTCGGAAACAATGCTCAGGTAGGTCATGGCATTTAAACAATGCCCAATTGGCACTAAGGGGCCTAAAGTGTGCCAAGAAAACATCCCCCACACCATTACACCACCACCATCAGCCTGCACAGTGGTAACAAGGCATGATAGATCCATGTTCTCATTCTGTTTACGCCAAATTCTGACTCTATCATCTGAAAGTCTCAACAGAAATCAAGACACATCTGACCAGGCAACATTTTTCCAGTCTTCAACTGTCCAATTTTGGTGAGCTTGTGCAAATGGTAGCCTCTTTTTCCTATTTGTAGTGGAGATGAGTGGTACCTGATGGGGTCTTCTACTGTTGTAGCCCACCCGCCTCAAGGTTGTGTGTGTTGTGGCTTCACAAATGCTTTGCTGCATACCTCGATTGTAATGAGGTTATTTCAGTCAAAGCTGCTCTTCTATCAGCTTGAATCAGTCGGCCCTTTCTCCTCTGACCTCTAGCATCAACAAAGCATTTTTGCCCAGAGGACTGCCACATACTGGATGTTTTTCCATTTTCACACCATTATTTGTAAACCCTAGAAATGGTTGTGCGTGAAAATCCCAGTAACTGAACATCTTGTGAAATACTCAGACCGGCCCGTCTGGCACCAACAACCATGCCACGCTCAAAATTGTTTAAATCACATTCCTTTCCCATTCTGACATTCAGTTTGGAGTTCAGGAGATTGTCTTGACCAGGACCACACCCCTAAATGCACTGAAGCAACTGCCATGTGATTGGTTGATTAGATTCTTGCATTAATGAGAAATTGAACAGGTGTTCCTAATAATCCTTTAGGTGAGTGGATATATAGAATAACAGATCAAATATTTGTAGCAGATTATGTTGAAAACTCCATATATATTGTGCTGCTGCGGGACATTGATAAAAAAATCTGTGAGCCAAGTTCCACCTACAGATTTTGGGCCTACTACTCAGTCACATGCTGCTTTATCCCACACATGTTACAGTGTGGGTATAGCTGTCTGGCTAATATTTACAGTTTATGAAAGTTTAGCAAATAAATGAGGTTGAGTTTTTGTCTACTCTTAACCATGTATCCTGGTTTCTTCTCTTTTTAGCTGACAGACATTTCAGGAGCTGCTTCAACAATCAACCCAGTTTGACCTCCCCCTCTCTCTCTCCAACTCTCATCAGGATGGTTTGGAGCTGCTTGAAACAATCCGCCTCCCTTTCATACAACAGTAGGTCTTTGACAGATACTGATATCCATTCATTGATATGCATCAGGAAAAGGTGCCTCTGTTATTCCACTAATGATTCTATTGGAAACACGAACACCCACATTACTTGAGATTTGCAACAGTGCCATTTCTTTCTCCTGTACAATATAATTTTAAGTATTTCAATACTGCCTTTGTACTTTGTAGCCCACATAAGTACATCAACACTTCCACGTTTCCTCCGAGTAGTTGATTTTGCTCCCACTCTTCAACAAACACACCGGCTCATTGGTCAAAGTCATTAGCAGGACACAGACCTCTACTGTCCTGCTGCCCAACTGATGCCAAACCTCTGAAAAGTTCACCTGTGTCCAGTTACACTTTACACAACAAAAGAGTCCTGGCAATGCCAGTGCAGGAAATCACTGGCTTCACAGTAAGAGTTACCAAGACAAGACATTTATTTTTGTATAGCCCAATATTACAACAACAGCCGCCTCAAAGGGCTTAACAGACTGCACTAGACAACATCCCCTGTCCTTAGATCCTCCATCAGGGCTGGGACAAAAAAGAAACCTCAGGGAGAACCACAGAAGGAAGGATCAACAAACAACATAGAAATACACAAAACATATTTACAAAAAAAAAAAACATTTATACTGTCAGTGTCCAGTGTCCACTCTGTGTGTGTTTAATAGTGGGTGGGACTGCAGCCAACATCAAGGTAGATGACAGTTGGGCTGGGTCAGAGGTCTGAGTCTACCCTAAGAGGAGATAGAAAAAAAAGAAGTGCTAAATACTACTGCAACAATAGGTGGGTGTAATAAAAATATGAGCGTTTGAGCATGCACCTACAACCACATAAGATGGGCACAGTTGCAGTGGAGCATTCAAATTTGATTAATTTCCTTTTAATGCCATGGAAATGCAGTAAAAACTTGTCAGATATCTATCTAACAAAACCGCTGTCTCTGAATTCAAAATGTCACTATTTTTATTTATGATGTAGTGGAGAATTAAAAATATCAGTAGACAATACAAAGTAATACTTTATATTTATATATATATATATATATATATATATATATATATATATATATATATATATATAGTCTGTTTAAGATTTATTTCAATAAAGCTTTATTGTGAAGATTCACACAGGAAATACCCAGGTTCTTCTTGTGATAACCTGCAACAATTAAACCTGAGCCACATCTTGGATGTGATACAAAGGAGGCAGATGGTGCATGTTTCCATGCACGTTTTTTTTTTTTTTGTTATTGCTTATTTCATATCAAGTGTTTCTTACACATGCTTCAGGACACAATGTGGGAGTCTTTACTGCAAACAAGCTGACTTTGAAATACAAGGTAAATTATTCTGTTACTGTTTTCAACATTCAGTAAGTAAAGTTCCTCAACTTTTATGTTCCATTGATCATTGATCAAATAGTTCCTAAAGTAGTGTATGATTACATAAGTATTTTGGATGAGTATTTGGACTGGATGTGTACAGTGGCTCAGAGAGGACTGTGATAGTGTGGGCTTGTACAGTGCTTCTGTGTAACTTTACTCAAGTGGGCTTAGTCTAGTACAGTCTACAGTGGGCCGAAGGTTCATCAGTTCACATGAATGTCCGCTCTCCGCCTTCTCTCCTCCTCCTCTTCATCTCATTCCTTCTCTTCCTTTTTCTGCCAGTTTCATGCTCTGCTTTCATCTTCTCGTTGCTGCATCTGTCACAATCAGTATCCTGTGCAGAGAAGAAGAAAGAAATCAGGACCTGGAGCTATGTATCTGCACCTTTTAACCCAACCACTCTTAAACTTCCACCTCAAACCTGGTGCGTTCCCTTGTGCTGATGTGTTTGTGTTTGCAGGATGTCCTGGCCTGCCCTGTACACTCAGTTAGTGGGGGCCAACCGTCACTCCACCAGCCTGGGTAAAATCTGGCTCTCGGTGCTGTTCATCTTCCGGGTTATGGTGCTTGTTGTTGCTGCTGAGAGTGTGTGGGGGGATGAGCAGTCAGACTTCACCTGCAACACACTCCAGGTAAAGACATTTGCACTGCTTACAGAAAACTACACTGATCTATCAGAGTTTGACATTTATTTCTGTCTTTTTCCCAGCCCGGCTGCGAGAACGTCTGTTATGACCAGTTCTTCCCCGTCTCACACATCCGTCTATGGTGCCTTCAGCTTCTCTTTGTTTCCACCCCTACTCTGCTGATTACTATGCATGCGGCCTATCGGAACCATAAAGACAAAAAGACGCTCCTACAGGTGTGTTCACAATAACTTCCGCATTTATTTTAAGATGAACCCATTAAATAAACCCCTTGCATCTTGGTTAGGCATCTAGTAGAGCTGCTTTTCTATCCAGTAAGAGCCAGGAGGAAGAGATGGCGAGTTTGAAGAAGAGGAAGCTGCCAATAGCGGGTGCCCTCTGGTGGACGTATGCGTTCAGTATAGTTTGCAAACTGCTCTTTGAGGGAGGCTTTATGTAAGAATCTAAACCTGTTTGCCATATTGCTGCTGCTTCGGTGTACATATATAAGCACTAATAGTAAATGTCTCCAAAGGTATGCCCTGTATGTGCTGTACGATGGTTTCCAGATGCCGCGCTTAGTGCAATGCAGCCAGTGGCCCTGTCCCAACCTGGTGGACTGCTTTGTCTCACGGCCCACGGAAAAGACCATCTTCACTGTTTTCATGGCCACCGCCTCTTGCATCTGCATGGTCCTCAATGTTGCCGAACTGGCTTATCTGATTGCCAAGGCCGTCACCAGGTACAGGGTCAGGGAGGTGCGATATTTCTATTTTCAAGATTGATTTGTCTCTGAAGAGTTTTCCAATGATTCTGTTTTTCAGGGCCACTTGTGGTCAGAGTCTTCAGAGCTCCAACAGAGAGAAAAGGCAGAATAAAGCAAACCAGAAGCTGCTTGTAGGAAGCTAAAATCTGTAGAGTATACTGCTATTAATGCATGGCCTGTAGAATGATAAAAAGGTAGTCTGTATTTTCTGTGATACCTTTGGCTGTAAGTGGTAGACGTGTTATTAAATCGATTAAAAGTATTTATTTCGTCTTGCATCTTTTTTATGGCCTAAATGTATGGTAAATGTAAATTTAATGTTAAGCACACAGTGATTATTTCCAACATGTTTGTCGACCTCTGCTGGTTACAGTGCAAAGAGGAACGATTGAAATAATGTAAGTTTACTTTTATAATATTATCTAGTGTCACGGTTGTTGTTTGTATAAATAATGTTTTATTTTGCTGCAACAGGACCAGGAAGAGTAGTTTACTACTGTGATCAACAACATGCTTTTGAATATGATGCAATATGGCATGTTGCTCTCACATTATACATGTCAGCTAACTCAGACAGAAGAATAAAGAAGTGTCTGTACTCAAGAGTAAGAAGTAGTATAAATAAAGTCTATACCTGGAATCCTTTTAAGTGAATCTGTGATACTGTGAGACATAATGATCAAAGAAAGATGTGAGGATACGTATTGTTTTTACTTAGCTGCCATTTCCATGGGAAAGCAGATGATGAAATGATAAAAGGTTGCCCTCTATTGACATATTGTCACGTTACCAAAAGGCTAATTTCAATAGAATAAATATTTTCTATGAACGGAGCCCTAGCGGGGATTACTGTAGTTTTTGTCTGCTCCATAGAATAGTGTGTAGAAGTGGTCTGTTCTGTGTCTCGTGCCCCTGCCCACTAACGTCCTCACGCCCGCGCACGCCCCCTCCCCCCGCGGCACCCCTTCGCGCGCCCCACGCACGGGACAGTAGTATGTGACAGTGGCGGTTGGCCTTGGCCACGCGGGACGCAGCCGCTGCGCTTCGCCTTCGCGGGACAGGTTCCACTCGCGCCCCTTTTTTACGAAAGAGCAGCTCCGTCTTTCCCTCTATCTCTCTGTGACTCTGTATTCTCTCAGTGTCTCTCTCCCGCCCGTCTCTCCATCCAACCCCCACCTGTTACTGCCCGGCCGCCTCGAACCCAGCCGTGGTCCGTGGAGGCCTAGAAGGGAAGGAAGAGAGAAGAAGACGCGCTGCCGGGAGGGAGACGTGTTTCAGAGGAGAGCGGTAAGCAGGTGATGCTGACTGATGCTGTGGGTTCAAGTGGGAGGGAAGAGGAGGGATTATCATCCTTCCACCTGTTGGATTAACAGCTCCTCATGTTGCGTTCACTTCCCTGTGGGACACACACCCAACAGGATGCCCCTGAATCTGGTCAGATCTCTCTTACCCTAGTTTTCTTTAATGCATCCAACAACATGGGTATTCTAAATTTGCCTCTGTTTTAGAGGAAAACCATTCGAATTGCTAATTTGTCCACTTTTACAATATATAGGCTACTGTTTATTTGCACAAGGTTAGGATTTATTGTTATTACATGTTATATTTTATGATATAGCCTGAGAGACATGGATATATTTAGTAGAGACACTTCTTGCAAGACTTTAATATGTTAAATGAGTGTGCATATATTTTGTATAATTAACTGTCTCAGTATCGGTACAATACATGTGACATGTTATCTAATCTGTCACAATTACTTTGATTTAAACAAAAACATTTGCTTTCTGGATTTTATTTCTATCTCACATTGTTCCTGTAACTTTAAACTCTTATAGTTAAAAAAGAAAACACATTTGACCTTTTATTTAAGCTACATGCACATTACATTTTGTATTATTATCTGCACTCGAACATTCCACTTTTACTCCAGTGAACCTGCTGCTGTCTCTTTCATGATGATGTACTGTTGAGCTGCTGCTGGAACACTTTATTGTTACTGTTTTCCACTTGGCCTTTAAGATTGCCATAATCCAGTGGTTTGGATACACTCCACATGCACTTTGGATTGCTGAGTATTTCAACACTCTCTTTGCATATTGTAAATGGTTTTTCAGTGCCGATGGCAGGCCAAGAGTTAACTGTTGTGGCTGTTATAGCACAATGACCTGTGATCCATCAAAAGCACACGCCAGCCGGGACAATGTCCATCTCGCAGCTTCTCTATTGTCCATCATGACAGATGGTATTTCATCACGTCAACACATCATGTACATGTACACATACCTCTTTTAGAAAAGATGGTTGATTTGGTGATTTAGCACACACAATGACTCTTAGAACTTAAGATAAAAATAAATGGTTGTTCTCTTTGTCTTTTTAAATCTATAAACAGAACTGTTCCAGATTCTTTTAGAATTGATTTTGGCAATGTTGTAGCTGTTTGATGTATAGTTGTCCTGTTGTCTTCAGTTTCTTTCTATTTATTCTTTGAACAGCAACAGTATGTAATAATGGGGTCAGTCAGGTCAAATTTTTTTTTGAGTATTGTATTGTACTGTAAGTTTGAGTTTGTGTGTGTATGCGTGCGGACTTATCAGTCAATCCCAGGCAAATTTGCCCTCCTCAGCATTCCTGGGATGTGATGAGTCCAGCATTCAGCAGGGACAACCTGTTATCCGCTCATTCACTTCCCACAGATGGCCAGCCATTGTCTCAGTGGCCAGCCAGACCTGCAGCAGACACACAAATGCCAGTACACACAAATGCACGTACGTCTGTAAGCAAATGTCTATCGGCATAATGTTGGAAACACATTGTGTGCATCTTTAATTAGTTCTGTATCAAACATTACTGAATAAGTACTTACTGAATAAATACTCAGGCTACACCTTGATCAAATCAATGAAGTTGACAAGAGCATTTTTTGTCTCATTGACAGGTACAGTTTTTTTCCTGATTTTCTGGTCGATGGATTTATCACTGACAAAACAACAAAATCTTAGTAAGTGGACTTACATTTGTTGCTTTAAGTGCTGGAAAAAGTTTACTTTGAGTGTCGACAGAAAGTACTATCAAAAGTATTTGTAAATCTGCTCTCTCTGTCTTTCTGTTTTTTTTTCACCTTTTCTCCATATTCACTATTGCAGGATAGAAAAGTAAAGCATGGGTGACTGGAGCTTTCTGGGGCGGCTGCTGGAGAATGCTCAAGAACACTCCACTGTGATTGGAAAGGTGACATTTACATAAGCCAAATGTGGCTTTGTATTTAAGTGGGAATAAATAATTGTTGGAAAAATTATGCATCATTTGTAACTGCAACATGTGATCAGACTGCCTTTCTCTCAGGTTTGGTTGACTGTCCTCTTCATCTTCCGAATCCTGGTGCTGGGAGCAGCAGCCGAGGAGGTTTGGGGAGATGAGCAGTCGGACTTCACCTGTAACACTCAACAGCCTGGTTGTGAGAATGTTTGTTATGATGAGGCCTTCCCCATCTCCCACATTCGATTCTGGGTGCTGCAGATCATCTTCGTCTCCACGCCCACGCTCATCTACCTGGGACACGTGCTGCACATTGTCCGCATGGAGGAGAAGAGGAGAGAAAGGGAGGACGAGCTCCGAAAATCAGGCAGACACTTGGAGGACCACGACCCTCTTTACCACAATGGTGTGGGCGATGGAGGAGGACGAGGAGGTGGTGGCAGAAAAGAGAAGCCACCAATCCGGGATGAGCATGGAAAGATCCGCATCCGGGGAGCACTGCTAAGGACCTACATCTTCAACATCATCTTCAAGACTCTGTTTGAGGTGGGCTTCATCCTGGGGCAGTACTTCCTTTATGGCTTCCACCTAAGGCCGCTTTATAAATGCCGCCGCTGGCCTTGCCCCAACACTGTGGACTGTTTCATCTCCAGGTTAGAAAGTATGATTTATTATTGCTGCAGCTTTTTGTTGAGAAGTGCACGAGTGTGGATTGTAGTGTGTTACGCTTATTCGGATTGTTTTGCTTCTCTTACTCTGTTAAGTTTTCCTGCAATGTCCACATTTTCCTGCAATGTCCACATGAGAAAAAAACAAAAGTTTAGCTAAATTCAATTTGTTTCATTTAATTTGGAAGTGTTAAGATAAATATTTTTTCTTATCATTCTCTCCCAGGCCCACAGAAAAGACTATATTTATCATCTTCATGTTAGTGGTTGCCTGCGTCTCCCTGGTCCTCAACCTGCTGGAGATCTACCATTTGGGCTGGAAGAAAGTCAAACAGGGGGTGAGCAATGAGTTTGCACCCAACTCAGATTCACTGTTGCTGGATGGGCGTGGAGATGCAGCAACCATCCCTGAGCAGACCTCACCACCAGTGCTTGACTGTTTGCCAACATACACCAGTGTGAGGGAAGTGGGTGGAGCAACAGCTGGAGGTGGAACATATAGTCCCAGTGATGTTCCCACTACTGTGATTCCCTTAAATCCGAACATAGCTGCGACTCCTACACCAATTAAGGTAGCAGGTGCAGTGTTCCACCAGGATGACGTGGTGCAAGAGGCTATGTCCAGTCCTTTATATGAGAAAGTAAGCATTGAGAGTCAAAGTCAGATTGCAGCAATGGAGCAGAACTGGAGCAACATGGCACTGGAGCTCCAGTCTTTGGATGGAAATTCCCCCACCTCTTATCCCCTTCCTCCCCCCTCTCCTCCCAGCTCAGCCTCCTCTTCCCCTCAGCAGGAGATGACCCCACCACATCCAGATGAAGAGCTGCTGTCCTCCTTCCCCACTCTCCCCCGCGACACCCCTCTCAAACCCATTGCACCCAAAGAGGATGTAGAGAACGAGGAGAGTCCTGGGGCTACAGCACCAAGTGTAATCCCACATGATGACTTCACCGTGGTCACCAAAGCGGAGATGCATCAGCCTCCCGCTGCCACCCTGACAGACATCCAGAAGCCCAGTCGAGCCTACAAGACCAGTGTCCGAGTTCGCCCTGATGACCTGGCAGTGTAGCTAAAACACACACGCCCGCACAACCATGCCAGTGCAGTTTTACAAACATCAGCATTCAGTTCTTTATTTAAAGGTGCCGTGTGTAGCTTTTAAGGAGCTCTGTGAGCTAATATGAATGTAATATTTATTATTTTGTTTTAATTTGCATATAACCACAGGTTTCCAGAACATAACACTATATTATTGCTACTATTGTGTTTCTGCACTGGTCTAAGATAAAAAACAAAACAAAAAGTTAGAGAGAGATTGTGAACTCCCAAACTAAAATGCCAGGATAAAAAGCATTTTTGTACAGTGGTTATCAATTTTAGCCCCAGCAGTTAATTGTAGGTTACTAATTTATCCATTTATCACAATTATGTGGAAATGAATGTTGTTATTTTATCTGGTTGTGTTTTTAAGGTTTAAAGTTATGCACATTTTAAGGTGGGGCAACTTTAGTGACACTTTAGTGGCTTTAGAAAACAGCAGATATAATAATAAGATATGAGGCCACAAGGAAATGTCTTTAGTAAGTGGTCTACATTCTGTCGTCACACAAACAGCCAGCCAAAACTTTAATGTGGGACATGCTTAAATCCTACACAGTGCACCTTTTAATAATTCCAAATCTGAAAAAATCTAACCATTATAATTCTCATTGGCTTTATGTTTGTATAAAGTAGATCTCCTAGTATGTGTTCTACTAATCTGAACATGCTCTCACTTCTCTAAGAGAAGTTAAGAGAACCATGAAATGGAGAATGTGTAATTACTATTACATACACAATAGGAGGATGAGTAAGGAGAAGATAGTAGTTTTGATGATGGTGGTGATGGTTGGACTAAGTAACACGTTTGGGAGCTTAAAGGCAGAAATATTATATTCTTTTATGTTTTGTTTATTTTCTTTCTTATTTCTTTTTGCTGGAAAACAGTCGGTGATAGGTTTGCACTTTTGTTTCATTCTTTTTTCTTTTCTTGTGAGCTGTGTGTCCAGTATATGTCTGTCTCTGTGTCTTTCCTTCAACCAGCCTGTTGTTTCAATGAAGAGAGGGATGCACTACAGTAGTACAGATGTAGTCTATACAAGGCAGTCCCACCCTGAGACATAGTCTTTAGGCTTCACAGGCTGTGTCCACAGGCACTGTTTTCACAGTTTTTAGACAAATAAAATTCTGTAGTATATCAGGGGCAACTATATCAAGTCTATAAATATGTAAATAAACTAGCATTTATAGGCTACACAGGATGTGTACAACACCTTCTGTTTTAAAAGTTGTTTCTGACCAAGTTGCAAAGACATACTGCTGCTTATACCGACAAAAGCACCACAGGTCACTTTATACTAAAAAGTTAGAAAAGCTAATGAGTATGAAGCACAAGTTAAATCCCAATTCCTGTGCATAAACAATTGAAAGCGTTGCAGCTTGGACAGAAAAGGACAATCAGAACTCTTCTGGTGCTTGTGTTTGCAGTGTGTTACTGATATGTCAAGTTTACTCTAGCTCTTCTATATAAGAGGACTCCAAGTTATTTCTAGATTAGCTGTAGATTTTAGATTTTCTTTTTGGAATAATGCTGCACAAGTAATAACCTTTTCTTAGGTCTTATTCAGTAATATTTTATTTCCCCTTTTTATTCCTGCCTAAAAGTACATAAACTGGCTCTTGTAGGTTTTTTGCCTCACAACAATTTCCCATCAGCTTTTAGTTAGTCAACCATATCCAGTGTTATTGAGCAGACAGAAACAGATGACAGTAAGGGAGTGGTTTGGGGTGAAACTGGTTTGTTTTGTACATCTTAATGTTTCTCACTTGGCTTAAATTATATTTTGTATTGCTACTTGAAAAATACTAGTGTTCAATTCTTTGATATCAATTAAAGACCACGTCAAAAAATATTTTTTTTTTTAGCTTTGCATTTCAGAAAAATTTAATATTTTTGTAAATTGATTAAATAATCTTAACTTCTAGATCTAGATACTTGCTTTTGCCCAATATTTAAATAGCACAGTGCATCTGATTGTATAATAGTCTTTAAATGTTTGATAAGTAACCCATCTTCATCACTCTAGTAGCTGAAACACCGGTGGTACATAGTACCAAATATCTGCCAAAGTAATCTTTTATTGACCATCCAATTGTGCATTGTGCAGCAACAGACTAAATGTAAGTATAACTTCATGCCCACATCTATATTGCTTCAACCAAGTTACCCTTCACCATCTACAGTGGTTTTAAAATCTTTTTAGTGGAGTTGAAGTTTTCTCAAACACTAAATGTATGCTGCTTTCTGACTTATCAAGTGTTTACACGTTAAATGAAGTCAATAATTTATCCAAAGATACTCACAAACCACATGCCAATGAGATTAAATAAAACAAAGAGCACTTTCTTAAGAAGACACTATACAGTACATAATCAACTATGCAACCTGTTTTGCAAACTTGTTTACAAAATCTAACTAAAGAGATTTTCACTCAAGAGCTTGAGACACTTTGTTGAATTTTGTCACTTAAAGATTGTAAAACAAGGCTTATTTACTTATTTATATTGCTGAAATGTTTTTCATAACCTTGTCGTTCCTCACTGTTCATAGTATAATTGATATGTAGATAAAGATTTGCACAGGTAGGTAGTTAGACCACTTTAATGATGCTACAAATAGAAATGAGAAAATAACAAAGGGTGTCCTGGGAGGATGGAAATTAACATTTGTTTGTTAATGGAAGAAGTGCAACCAATACTGGACTTGAACTGGATATGACTCTAAAGTGACTGTTCTTTTTCTATCTTCAATATGGGTTTAGATTTTTAAAGTTTTTCACCATGGATGTGCCTTGCATCAAAAAAATCCCTGGATGGAAAACAGCCGTTGTGTATCAGACTGATGGGATTTTCATGATAATCCCGGCAAACAAGGGGCTAACTCCCATGTGTTTAAAGAGAAGAAGGCTTTTACTCCCGTTGTTCAATGTTTCTGAAAAGAAGTGCCTTGTGTCTGAACTTTTTGTGAAAGAACATGTTGATGTAAATGTCAATTTACCTCAGATGTTTACAAAACTGTTACTGAATAAACATTTTGTACCAATCCCACTTTCTATCTACTTCTCTTTGTCATTTATGTTTACTATTAAACCTGAGTGTGGTTGAAATATGTATTTATTGACATAAGCTGTCTTCTGAGTGAGGTGATGCTTTGTTTTTGCTCAAGTCTTTAAAACATGCAACATTTAAATAAATTGTTGGCTGTCTGCTCAATATTTACAGATTCTTTTTATGAAAACTTAGATTAATTACTAGATATGGAACCAGATCTGGTTAGAATGGCTGACTTTTTGAAAAAGCATTGACTTAATTAGCTCAAAGCTCAAAGTATCTGTGATGGAAACAATGTGCAGTTAGTATCAGTTATGTATTTTACTTGTGTTTCTACGTGTCCAAGCACTTGTGTACCAGTTTGTGTATGTGTGTGTCCTCATGGCCTCACCCATGAAGCCATGCTGAGGCCAGCAATTCCTTTATGTTCACTAAAAGTCCTGGGGATTTTGTCTGAACAAAAAAACTTCAGGATCTGAAAAGGCCTTGAATGGCTGTTAATGCCATCACAGCCCACTGGACTCTGCAGACTATAGTGTACATGTGTCCTTGTGGTCCACAAAGAGTGTACAGTTGAGTGAGGATGGAAACAGTTTCCAATGGTATTTTCAACATTTATGGTATTGTAGTAGTTCAAAGGTAAAATTAAAATGTGGTGTGCAAAATTATATTATTTTAGAAAGTTGACAACTTCTAAATAAAAAAACAGCCTGCAAGACCGGTATTTTTAGAAATATAAGTGTAAAGGAGCTGGCATTACTATTCATATTAATATAGAGTATAATGCTGCAAAGAGTTTTGCATTTGGCCCTGTTTTGCATTTGCTAGTTCTGAGCAGACAGCTCTACAACTCTACATGCACAAATGTTGTACTTGTCATTGTTCATTTGAATATTAAAGGACAATGTTTAACTATACTACTCAGACCCTTTGCCAATTTTGCTTGTACATTAGGTCCTCTAGTGGTCAAAATCATTCATTACTTAATTGTGTTTTAAGTACTTATTGACAAAAAAATAGGCCACAATAAATTCAACACAAATAAATTCAGTACCCAAAGTGGTTTATATTTTATTCAAATAAGTCAAATTTCAAAAAGAATATTCTGGGGCAAGCAGTACTTTTGTTTGAACCGGGTTTAATGTTGTTTTTTCCCTAAGGCTCACACCTGAACTGTGCAGGTGATATATTATGAGGCACAGGGACAATTCTGCTTGCAACCAGCAACAAGGGACTTTCATATTTGTAAAACTGTGAACTTTTGTACAGTGTAATTCCATCTGACCCGCAAAGAGCAGCATCAATATTTGACAAGGGGAAAGGCCTATCATGGATCACGACCCTGGGAGTGGCACTAAGGTCAATGGCACGAATTCTGCGACCTGTGAGGAGAAACATGTGAAAACTGTTCAAATGACAGAATATTGAATGTTTTATTGATTTACAAGATTTAAAATAACCCAAATTACTGACCTTGGATTACATGCACTGTATCCTCATTGGGACACACAAATGCAGCGTCCACCTTTCCCTCAATGTTTAACTCTTCCTGTAGAGTTTTAGGGTACCCTTCAATCAGAGTGTAATGAGCATCTCCTTTGTAGATGAACACCTGATTGTCCTGCACAAAGTTTAGTTTAAGTATTAGCTACTTGTGCATACACATTTACAGTATTTGTAAGAAACACTGACAATTATAAAGTACAGTCCTACCTTAATCATGTAGAGCTTGTCAGTGTGTGAAAAGACTGCATCTACTCCATTGGTCACCTCCTTCCAGGCCCTTGTGATTGGGAAGGCGTGTAGGCCATCCCGTGCAGTGTCCAAGCGCATGTAGATAGGACCTGAAGACATATAAGGATACAGTATATGAATGTATGAAAAAGGAACAATTTGGGATTTCCTATATGTAGTTATTTTATTTGGTGGGTGAAGATATCAGGATTGGTTTGTAAATTCAATTTTCAATAAAATTTACATTTACAAAAAATACTGAGCTATTCTTTCAAATACTTCCCTGCAAATTAATAAGTAACTCTAAATGTATTATATCTAATTGTGTCTGCTCAGTGCATTCTTCTGATACTGCTAAATTAAAAACACCTAATGGTCGAAGATGCTAACGTACATGCTACCACTGCTAAATGCTAACTATTCGCTATTTTCTGTTGCGAGTAACGTTAAAACTATTTTCACAAAACAGCTAAGTCTTGCTGTCGAACCATTGACTGTGAACTGGATGACGCCAAGTGGTAAAAGCAAAGAAGAAATTAGACAATTTACAGTTTGTTAAAAAAAAAGTAAGTTCTCTTTCTATTAAATTAACCTAAAGTAGCCTAAAGCATATTAATTCAGCATACAAAGGAAAATATAGCTAACTTAGACAGAACTATGCATTTTTTAAAATAAAAATCATGTGCTGATTTGTTTCTTTTTTTGTTTGTTGGTAACTTTCTTATATTGGACGTACACTGTAGGGGTGAAGTCGAAATATTTAGCTTTATTTTTTATTTCACTTTACCTGCAAATAAATAAGTCTTGCCAGTATTATCAGTGGTAATGGCATCTAACTTGATTTCACTGCATTTAGGAACCTTGTAGCCATGTCCATGACCTGTAAACAAGCACAGTATGCATTTAGTTCAGTAAAAAAAAAAAAGACACTAATTTGTATGTTTTAATGTCCCCTAGCTTACCAAAGTTGTCACATTTCATGAAGAAGTTGCGGGCGTCCTTCGGGTAGTTTCCACTGACCTCTCCTGTGACTGGGTGGAACCTGGTGAAGTTATGTCCATGAAAACAGTAGTAGTGCTCCAGCCAGCGCAAAGCAGAGGTACAAGCCGGCAGGTGGGACCACGTCTTTGTCTTTACTGTCTGTGTGGGAATGTCATACACATGCACGTCTTGTCCTGCAGGGAAAAATAATCAGCTTTCTTTACAGGTTAGAAAAAATTGTCTTGGGTGTAGGTAAACATACCCTTAAAGAATAGAACAGCATTCATTTTACACTCGCTTTTAGGACACTCCACAGCAGCATTCAGGTGAGAGGGTACCCCTGGGAAGTCCTCTTGGATTGGTTTAGGATATCCATTCTCGAGAGTTTTGTTATAGTAGCGGAAAACTTTATCATCCTTTTGAGCAGAATAATAACATAATTACACTAGGACTGTGTATTGTGAAAAGCATAATAGCACTTTGTAGTGTAGTGAAATGTACCAGGAAAAAATAGATGTGGTCATGGTCATTGGCGTTAGGGTTTTCTGTGTTGTGCATGCGGAAAGCAGCGTCGACATGACCAATGCCATGAATGTTATCTAGCTCCTTGAAGGACCTTGTAGCCAGCTGGGCTTCACCATGGTAACCCTCCCACAGGTAAGAACCTAATAAAAGCATATCATTTGTTAATTTGAAAAAGGTTAGAGAGTTTAATTTAGACAACCACTCACTAACCTTGGAAAAAAAGCGTTGTTCCCCTCTCATCTGGGACAATTGCGTCAAACTCGATGCCCAAACAACGGTCTGGAATGGGTGCTTGTGTGGCACCGGCTTTGATCCAAAGTGAGACAAAAAAATGACATGTCACATTTAATTAGGGGAACGGAGTTTGAAAAAACATCGTAAAGGAAAACTTTTATTATATAAGAAAGACGTACCATCTTCAGTTGCATCTTGTCTGTGAAAAAAACAAAACATTATTACATAGTGTTGATGTTAGGATGGAGCAATGACAAAAGCAGTTATTCATTGACAAGCAGTGTAAACACAAATTTGATTGAACTTTGGCATTTTTGTGGCAAAAAGAATTACGAAATGAAACAGCCAGAACGCTAACTTTCCACTACACAGTGTCAATTAATAATAATGGCACAATATAGTCTTTTTGCATTTTGGCTTATTGCACCGATGCTGAGTATGTCATTGGTTTAGTTTGCACTTCGACTGCACACCTTCCTCTTTTAAAAAATGTATAATTCAATCTAAACAGCAACAAACCAAAGTTGTGAAACATTTTGCCAACTCCAAAAATGTGAATGTTAGCATTCTGATCATACTCACGCTTGGACACTGTGGGTAAGAGCAAGTGTCAAGCACAAAAAGAGACAGTTTGTTAGCAGCTTCATGTTGAAGTAGAGATGAGGTACTAATGAAGTGGAGCCTTGCTGCAGAGAAAGTGCCTCTGTGTCGAGCAGCAGCTGAACTTATACCTAAAGGGTATCTGCGTAGACCTGTTAGGTAACTCTGTGTCTTTTGATGACAGAGTATGGAAATTTAGGTGTTGCACAATTAGGTTTAGACCGGTGACCTGCTTGTGATCTCAATATAGCACAAATATCCAACTTCTCAGCTAAAGTACAGATTTCTACATGTTTTGAATTTGGACTTTTTGAAGACATTTCCAGCAGTTATTACATAATACCAGAGAATTCTGTGTTCTTTGTTCTGTAGTTATTGCAAGAGGACAAAAACAAAACACAAAGAACTTTAAATGATACTTTATTTGCATTTCTATTGATGCCGACAGGGAAATATTATTGGACCCCATTGTGAAGCCAAAGAATTTGTTCCTGTTTTTGCAACAATTGTGTACGGTTTTAATGTTATTGAAAATTTAAACATGAAAAAACTTTTCTGTTAACACAACATAACATTGACACTCAAGTTTAATTAAATTTTACAGCATGCAAATACTTAAGTACTAATCTACTAATTTCGTGTGTATAATAAATGTGAAACTATTTTTTATTTTTATTTTGTACACATACCTTTTATCTACTGATTATATAAACAATACGTGTGAAGCATTATTACTATTCCAGGTAGGAAAAATGTAAAGTGAGTGAATGAATAACCAGTCTAGATGATAGGAAGTAGCGTTAGAGGCGGTAATATTTCCCTTGGGAACAACCACACTCCTACAATTTGTTTCTATTAATTATGTAATTATCTACATTGATCTAAATCTACATCATCATTCCACTTCAGTGGACTTGTAGTGATAGATCTTGACACAGTGATTCATGCTGTCTGACACAACCACGTGTCCATCAGAAAGCAGGGCCAGGCCTCTGGGGCTGCTCAGGTTATCGGTCACCAGTGGCCAGCCCACGCCCTTAGAAGGATAGAGGAGCACACGGTGGTACTGCTTGCCCCAGTCAGCCACAAGGACATCGCCATCACTATCAATACAAAGACCCCAAGGACTGCTTAGGACAGGTCCCAGTCCAGAGCACACCCCTAGAATTCTGATGGTGGTCCATCCAGGGTCCAAGACTCGAATACACGGAACCCGTCCCATCTCATTGCCTCGCTCTGATACTGCCATGAGCCCAGTAGTGAGGCAAGCTGCTACCAGGTAGGGTCTGTGATACCCAGTGACCACTGTGCGCTCTAGTCTCACCCCTGTTTTTGGGTCCAGCTTTAGTGCAGTGAGACTTCCACGTTTAATATCTGCAAATAAAAACTCATCTTGATGAGTCACAGTAATGCCTCTTGGAGCATCCAGCTCCTCATTGGAGTATCCAATCATAGTGCCTCCAAATGTTTGTAAGAGGCGGCCATGGCGGCTGAACACCAGCACAGCTCTTTCAGCAGCACAGGTCATTGCAATGAGGCCGCTGGAGTTCACAGCTACGTCAAAGAAGTTGCTGATACGAGAAGATCTTTCTGATGCTGTAGGAGACACCTGTTGTACAACATTCTTTTGAAGGTCTGTCACTTGAATACGAGCATTTCCACAGTCTACTATAAACAACTGGCCATTAACAGTGGAGTGGACGCCACTTGGCAAATTAAAGTCAGTCCGACCTGATCCCTGTTTTCCAAACTGTTTGACCAAAACAGCAGCATCGAGTGCAGTTGAAACACTCTCTTCCTGCAGGTCCTTCAAAGCTGGCACAACTTTCTCAATGTCCTGTTGGGATTCTTTGACTTTCTGTACTTTGTCTCCTTCAATGGCAGACATTGAAAGTGATCTGCTGACTCGGTTTAAACCCAAACCTCTCGATAAACAAGACTTGGATCGTGGTTGTCTTTCAGAGCTCACAGTAGTTTTGTTTGACTGTGAGTTATTTCCTTGGCTAAGTGTTGAAGAATGAGAGGTTAGGCGCATTCTGTTAATCTTTCTGATACCTCCGTCAGTTTTCTCACTGCTAATCATAGGTCGTAACCTACCTGACAAGTCAGCAGTGGACATTGAGCGGCGGTGCTCTTGCTTTAGGGATCCATTTACCGGTGTATTTACATTGTAAGTATAATAGCAGTCTTCACTCTCAGTTGGAGATGGAGGGCTTCCACTGTCCATTGATTGAGTTGATGTCTTTTTTCTTGATTGCGTTTGCTGGGTAAGAGAACGGCGTCTTATTGGAAAATCAATCAGACTTTGCCTTGAGAATGAACTTTTTCGTTTAGTTTTTGGAGATAATGTCCCACTACAGCTATTGGCCCTTCGTTCTTCTGGAGGGCAGGATGGTTCTTCACATGGGACCAGGACCAGAGCCTTTTGTATTCTTTTGTTTTTCAATGTGGACTTCTTCTTCTTGCCATTTTGTCTCCCATCAGATTCCTCACCCTCGGACTCTCCGTGGCTGGACGCTGGGGGTATAGCCAGGAACAGGTCCTGCCCCTGTGTATCTGAACACACAGACTCCAGTTCCTCATCTTGGGATGACTCTGATGCTCTACGACATCTTGGAATGGGAGATTTGGAAGTTGGTGATTTTAATTCATCTTCATTCTCTGTAGAACTCGACAAACGCAGTTTCCTGACAACACGCATTTTGTCATTGTTTGTCTTCTTACTTTCTCCAGATTTGTTTGACTGTGCGTCTTTTCGGATCTCAAGAGGGGTAATGTTGGTGAATGCTTCATCTCCTGAATGTAAAGCACACTTCTGCCCTTGGACACCACAGACACCAATAGGATAGCTCATACCTTGTTCTTGAACTTCAACTTCCCCAAGACTTAGTGTCTTAGACCAACCAGTTGGTACAAAACTGACCCGTTTTAGTGTGAGTGAGATTTCCCAAGGCTGTGTAGCTTCTGCTACCCCTCTCTGGAGCTGATTTTTGTTGGCCCCACCTGCCACACTACCCCATCTTTGAATTTGCTCCTTGAGTTGGCCAATTTTCCGAATTTGTTGGTCAACCAGTGACTGTACAACACGCACAGCTGCAGCATTCTCCCTTTTCACTTGATCAAGTCTCCTTTGGGCATCTCTGTGGTCTTGTTCAACCTTTTCCAGAAGACGGCGCTCTTCTCTTTGGGCTTCAATCACAGCATTATCTAACTGACGATTCACCTCTTCCACTTCAGCCTGCTGCCGTTCCCTGAGGCCCAGCAGTTCTTGCTCCCCTTGCTCAAGGTTGGACATGGCTTGAGACACCCAGGGTGGTGGTGAGGTAAAAGATATGGGTGTAAAGATGGACTCCCGGGGGCTGAAGGATGGGGCAGGTGGTGAGGTTACGTCCCTTTGTTTAGAAGTGCTGTGTGTCAGGAGAGCTGAGAATCCGGGCAGGGGTCTTCTTTCTGAATGGGACCTTAATAGCATTGTGTAAAAGGGACTGGAACAATCTTCTTGAGAAGTGATATTATGCTTTTTACAATATGTCTCTAAAAAGGAAGAGAAAAAAAGTCAAAGTTAGTCAAAGCATATTATATTTGTATTAGAGTGTAACTTTAGTAACACAGTTTGGATTATTAAAACATGCACATCATTCTTTATTCAAAGGTTTTCTGTGATGCCAAGTAAAGTAATTCTACGGTCCCATGGCAAATGCTTTTATCTTTCCCGTTGGTTCAGGGATATCATGTGTTTACATTTGTGTTGCCTTTATTAAACTAGGACACAGGGCTTTTCTTTGCAACTCTATCCATCTGACACAATATTCTGTTTCTCAGAAGACCAAAAAGTAGTCTTTTATAACCACTGTTCAGTTTCTCCAATGTCAGTGTTGTATTCAAACTTCACCAGTGTTGGCAACCTCAGTAATTATCTCATTTGCAATATTTTATCAGTTGATACCTAAAACTATTTCTAATAGTATGGCTAGAGAAAGATGAAAGTCTTTAATCTTTACTTATGTCACTCATTCAGACACTCAACAGTCATAAAGTCGCTTCCGAATGCAACACAGACCCCTATTGTACGAAACGGCATAACTTATCTGCTCTAGGCCCTGAAACTGAGACTTGTCTTTCATCATCGACGTAAGGTATGTGACACACTGCCAGATCAGGAGGATGCCAAAATGCACTGGTTAACAGAGTAGACCTAGTTTGAGCCTTTTACCCTCTGAGCAAAACAACAAGGCTTTTGCATGGAAGAAAGGGTTGGGTGTCAATTTACTGCTGCGTGTTCACAATAAAGTCCCCCTGGAAACATATGACCTCAGATCATCATCGGATTAAATCTGTTCCCATGTTTTTAAAAGATGTCGGAGATGTGATCTGGGTTTCACATTGGTTTTAAATGTAGGACCTTTGGGATTTGGCGTAGAATTGTAATTACAAGTCCAAAGTAAAGTACAAAACTAAATGGATATTGCAAAATTATTCATAGTTATTATTTATAAGTTGTTTGAAGTTTAAAGTAATAAATCCATTTTTAAAACTGGGGTTAAATGTAAGCTGTGGGTCAGTAGCAAATCCCTGTCACTCTGCTGGAGCCACTGCGGCTTCTCAGGTTTCCCCACTTTAATGTTGAATGAGAACACTAGTTGCTAAGTGACCGGACTGAGCTCCCGTTGCTGAGACTATAGAATAAAATTATACCATGGAGACTTTGTTGAATGTTCAGAAGCATTCCTGCATATCATAACCAAACAATGCATATATTCACGTTGGGTCTAAAACACACAGGTAAGACATCAAATCACAAACTGTAACATCAATTATATATATTATTATGTGTTCTTTTGTTGTTGTTGTTGTTGTTTTATAAATGGTACACTATCATGTTATACTCAAAGCTTCCCTAATTTAACTAAGATTGAATTGAGACTAACATATAGACAATGCTGCTCATAATTATATTAACAGTAAAAGCATTCAGGTCCTACCTGAATTCAAGATCCGTGCGTCTTGATGAGTCTCCGTTGCTGCTCTGTCCTCCAGCCATCCGTCCTCCCTTTTACCACCTCTCTCTGTCACACACCCCTCTCACCTGCGCCCCCACCCTTTTTATTTTTTTTTTTCCCACTACATTCCTTGCAGGTTGTTGCTGTAGTGTCATTTGACTTAGTGGGTCATTGTATTGGGGTAGTGTTTTTTGTGCAACAAATACAAACTAAATATATCATACTTGTAAATATTAAAACATATAAATGATCAAGACTTACCCTGACCTTATTATTATGCTTTTTAAAATGCCATTTTATTGTTAGCAGATGCAGTCCCAAACCAGAAAACTGAGTAATTTGCCATTTGTATTGTAGGTTGGTATATGGTAGGTTTAAAATGTATTTTACCATTTTATATATAAAATTATAATACTTATTTCCTATACAAAAACATCAGCGGAAAGGCACCTGTTGTCTTTGTATCTTAAACTGCAATCTACAGTTTAACCACTAGATGTCAGCAGATAAAAAGCGTCAACGTCAAAGACTTCATCGAGGCTCAGGTCCCATTAAGATTGTCTTAAATTTTGCTCTGCTTTACAAGTCCAGTCAGATGAACAAGCCTTAAATAAACTACATTAATTGGTAAATAATAATTGAAAATAAGAAGAAGACAGAATATCAGCGCATCAAAAGTTGGGCTTGTAGTGGCACTGTGTTTGTAAAGACTGTTCAAAGTACTTATTTAGTGAAGGGTTTTTGATGTAACACCAATCACCTGTTTGTAATCCAAAGCTTTCATAGAATTTTTAGTAATATTATAAAACTATTGCAAAACATTATTCCTTAGGATTATTCCTGAAGTTATACATTTTCTACAGCTTGCTCAAACATACCTTCTTAAGTTATTAGCCCTTTTCTACACATTGTCATAAAAATGCCTACTCTAGCTTTAACTCAATCTCCTTTAGGTCTCGTGTTTCGACCATCTACTGTTTTAAGCCTTTAAGCAGGGTGACAGATGTACTCTTTATAGGCTCCAACATCTTCTCACCAATTATCTTCACCCACACACACATGTCCCGCTGTGCCCCCTGGATACGGATGGGTCCTGAGACATCAGTGTGGCTGGGTGTCACACGGGGTCCTACAGGCTGCCTGGCTGGTGTTGTGACTGATTATTTCTATCTTCCACCCTGTCAGGAACGATGGGAAATTATATCGGCCTAAGGTGGCGTCGGGCGCGTCATGTTATTGATATCACCGTTCGAAGTCTCCCATCCAGCTGCTCGCCTTGCCTCAGACATCAGCGCAATTAAATCCCCATGCTGCTTGCAGCCTGCGCGCGTGGCAGAGAGTAATGGGTCCAATAGTTACTGTAACAAAACAATAATGTGATTCAGCATGGCAGCATCACAACTAGATGTATATGTAGGCGCTGTATGTGACAGGGAGGCTAATTGGTTATTATTATCTTGTGCAAACAAATGGCGGCATCACAGCAAGGCCAGTAGACTTGTTGCAAACAAACAATTAAAAATAAGTCTGTGTGCTTTTACGGGATGAGATTTGAAAGGTGGTCAGAAAAAAGTTTCTACTCTTCCACTTTGCATACACAGGCAATATTATGATGAATATGGTAATGGTCCTCATTCTAGTGGGACTATCTCCTTTCAGAGGGAAGATCTGGTTCTGCTGTTAGATTCGATTAATTCCTCTTCATGCCACTCCTCATTTTGGTGTCCCCTCCACACCCAGCCGACCCCTCCTTTTTCCCTAACACTTTAGGCCTATGATATTAGATGAACAATCGCAGAAACAAAACGAGCTGGAACAACCAAGATGGGAACAGATGGCACGTAATTGCCTGGTGGAGGAAGCCAGGGAGTCAATTTTTACCCGTCCTGGGGGAGTTGCAGTTGGAGAAAAAAGGGAAAAAAAGTGCAGGTGCATTTGTTTTGATCAGATATGGCCTAGAGGAAGGATCTGAAAAATATTCATCACATAAGCATTAGGGAGAAGAATTGAACAAAAGCGGCCGTTGCATTGGTGAGCTTTCATCAGGCCAAGGAGGTAAACGTGTGGCTGAGTCAACAGCAGCAGATGCATCACAAATTAATATCACGCTGAAGTGTTGCAAAAACTGTCAAACTTTTACATGCCGCGAGTCTGTCTCCAAATTTGTCAGCCTAATTTTAGGCTTTAGAGATGAAATCGCAACTAAAATCAAGTGTGAAAACAAGTGGAGGTTTGACATCTCATATTCATTGAAGTGTTTTAAATAATATTGCTCTAAAATCAAATGGTTTGTTTGGATGCAGTGACTGTAATGTGACTGACTGCACATTAGGTTTCTCCAATATAAAAAAAAATATACATATATTTTCTATTATTATCTTGTTGCTCCATGGATGTGAACTCTGTATGTACATTTACACCATAAAGAAATCACTTTGATAACTGTTCATTGAGCTTCTCAAATATTCCATTTAAATACATCACAATATTGCCATCCGCTATTGTTTTGCTTTTTTAAACACTATAAAAACATTCTTATTTGCCATGAACCATTGTTATTGTCACACATAACAACATACACTTTCTATTGTGTACTATCAGTGATGAGATTAAATGGTTAAATATTGTTGTACCTTTTCATTTTGCATTGTTTTGTGAGCTAAAGTCACTTCTGGTCTGTTCATCTGTCAGCTACTATGGAACAGTGTAAAATTACAATCCCAGCGTGCAACATTTACTTCCTCCACAATCCTCTCCTTAGCTCCAGACGTTTCACAGAACATATGCAATCTAATGTAATAATGCCAGCTTTTCTATTAGTCGTCACATCTTTCTAATTATTTCATATTTTCTAATCTAAGATAATGATTCATCCTCCTCTTGAGTCCTTCAGCCTGATACATTAATTTCTCCCGCGGGTGTTAACACTGCTCCCACTACTACAAAGCCACATAACATTGTTTGTGTGCTCCCACTTCATCCTTGGACATGAATCAGTCACATACTGTACCGAGATGAATTTCTCTTTTTGCCTGTCCTCTAAGCTCTGACCACATCTGTTCAATTACCAGCATGGAAAGTGCATTACCATTGGCTTTGTTGTTGGAGATGCTTGATTTTCTTAGTAAAAAGCAGATGAATTTATAATGTTGTGATCCCGTCTGTTGTGAATCTCTTGAGCCGTAGCGAGGCCTGGGATCAGAATGAGCATTTTGATGAGCTATAGGCCATCTCCTCTTTTTTTTTTCTTTTTTTACAATCCCAAACTTGCGCTGGCCGCCCAATATCAAACTAATAAATTACAACCCCCGTCTCCCACATAACTCACTGATAAATAAAAAAAAGGCTCTGGCATGGTGTGCAGCTGTGACCCAGGGTTACCTAGCAACAGGTCATGCCCAGACGTGATGCACAAGGTAGAGATACACCTCTGAGGAGCGGCCGCGGAGGGAGGGAGGGAGGGAGGGATGGAGGTAGTGAAGATGGGAGCGTGGGGGCATAGGGGGGAGGGAATGGGTCTCATCCTCACTCTCTATGACCCTTGACAGATAGAAAACGCACTCAGAGGAAACGGCGCTTGATTGACAGGGATATTTGAGGAACCTGAGACTCTCCATTACTGCTTTGTGGCCGGACTTTGGTCTTCTTTATGTCTTCTAGAAAGAGAAAGGCATTATATGAAGCTATTGACTTTTAAATGCCATAGTAATAAATTTGTTTTCTACCCCTTTTGCATGGTCATATTAAAAAGTAAACAATATGCTCTCTTTTTAAGATGGACACACATTGAAGTACACAATCAGCTTTCCAACGCCAGTGCCCAGAGAGTAGCGTGATGCTAACGGCAACTGACAGGCCTAAAAAGATTGAGCAGTAGCGGTGGAGACGCACAGCCACAGCGGTGTACAATGCCTTTGCCAGAACAGTACAGCATGGAAATGAGAGCCACGGCGTTCAGGCCCATCCGCCCTTCCTCTGTTGCCTGTGCGACAAACCCTCTGGGGGACTCTGCAGCTGTGTGGGGTTAGCACATGGTCGAGTTAGGGGCCACACACACAAACACACACACACAGAGCTTTTAGTCTTTGTACATGAGGAGTGTTTACCCGGGAAATCTGTTATAATCACTTCCACAAGACTGTTTTTTACATCTTGAGAAAGAGTGCCATCTCACAAGAATACATAAACACAAATGTGTTTAAGAAAAATACTTTACATTTTATGGACATTTATGTTAACTCTTGTGTTCACTGCCTGCCATGACACATTAAAAATCCACTCTGTGACCTCTAGAACAGTGGTTTTATCTTGGGAATCCTTTTATTGCAAACCTACTTTTTTACCTAAAACCAAAAGTAATTTTTCATTTTTATCAAGACTTCTAATAGCATATTCATAATCTGTACAGGGACATATTGTGTTTGTGTATTCCTCAACCCTTCACAGCTAAGGTAAGAGAAAATAAAATAAAATGAAACCACTTTCATTCAAATGCCAGACTAAACCTGACCTTGGAAGTTTGAAGAAAGAGGAAAAACAATTGTAACTTGACTTTTTACCACTTTCTTAACAAATATACATGATGGGTTTTAGTACTACTATTCTTGACTGATAGAATTACCCTTTTCTTCTTGTTTGTGCTAATCAACTCTCCAGAGTTTTAAGTCCTCTGTGGCTGTAACCTCATGTTTCTTTACCAACAAGTTTTTTCTTTTCCCAGAATCCCACTGTGGAGCAGGTAGTGGCATGGACACGCCGGAGGATGTGCGGCTAATGGACAGTAGAGACACGATGGTAATTCACAGCTAGCAAACATGACGTATGCCACCAGGGGCTGCTGTGAGTAAAATGGGCATCCATCACAGATGCTAACAACTCTGATTAAAAATACATAATGTGCAAGCAGCCCCCTGATACCGCCGTCAAGCCATTTTGGGTCTAATTGCAATTGGTCTCCGTTATGATCAAAGGCAAGTCACACCTGCTCGCCTTTAGCTTTCGTTTCACTGATTACACTTTCAAATTTCATCACCGTCAACTTGATAGATATGAAATTATGAGGTAAACCTGTTTACTCATGGTCACTTCCATCACAAGCACAAATCCCTGCCTGACAACAGAAAAAGGCTGCTTTTAAAATAAGAGCAGCAGGGAAACAATTGTCAAATAAACACCAAACTGGGCCCAAGAAATGCGTCACCGCTTGTATCATCCCCTCTGCATCGTCACCTTCCCCACCACTTGTATCCCATGGGTGTGTGTGTGAGTGACAAAACATCAATAGGAAGAGTACCAAGCCTTCACACAAGGCTTTGCACCCAGCACTCACCCAATTTACACCTCTCCTTTTGGTGCAAACCCCACCCAGCCTCCCCTGGGTGACAGCACCATGCTAACCATCAGCTCCCTGCTGGCACCACGCAATGTGTGCGACAGACTTGTGTTAGAACTCGGTGAGCGAAGGAAGAGTGAAGGAGAGTGGAAGAGCGTGTTTATACGTGTTGTATCCTCGAAGTTGTTGAGACCTTCAGACTGACTCAGTTTTTGCAGCAAGAGGTCATGTTGTTTCACTGTATATTCCTTGGAGGAGGGAGCAAGTGCAAAAGGAAAATCCAACAATCCAAAAAAATAATAATAAAATGCTGCGTTTGAGGCAGATGCTGTTGGATCTAATGTAATGAGAAACGTTGTAGATTACACAAATACCTCATTTACCCATTTACTGAAGAGCTATTAGTCCATACTCTGTAGATAAAAATATATATATTGATTGTTTACTTAAGAGTTATAATGGTTTGACACCAGTTTCCTGTGGACTTTACTTACTGATCTTGGCAAGAAGAGAAGGATAGAAACAGTACTTTAATTTACTTAGTACTTAAATTTTTTTAAATTTATTTTTGGACTGTGACAGGGTTGAAATGATGTACCTACTGTACACGAGGCCTGTTTAAACATCTTGACAGGATTAGAGTGGAGTTAAACTGCTTTGCGGGCGCAGTTAATTGAAGCGGATGAGGTTTTTAATAAAGCGTGCAGTGTTAGCAGCTGACAAATGGCTGGGCTGACACACAGGGGAAATTGCATTTAATGGCATCAGGTATGTGCTAGAGCTTATCACATTACGCTGCTCGGTGCGCACGCATAGACATACATGCATAGATAGCAAGCGCACGCGGCTTTCAGACACACACAACCCTATCTGCTCTTACCTGAGTCAGTCAAGGTGTTTCCCTCATGGATTTTTATTATGGCAGGCGCCTTGGTGGAGTGAAGGGATTGGCTGGAGTTTGTACACCAATCAGGGTGACTTTTGAGCTCTGATCAAATTTCTAGTTGAGATTTGAAACAACATTTTTGAAGAAATGTGTTTTTGATTTGTTAGACTTGAAAAGAAATCAGCAGCATATAACATGTTTGTGTTTATTGTTGTAGGAGGAGTTAAATCCACCATGATGGACATATCCTTCACCCAAAGTGAAAAGGTTTCCTTTACTTTTATCCTACATTCACTGGTTGACCTAAAAGTGTTTGAGGCAAGTGAATTGAGGCACCTGGGTGCAAGCTAAACATCCAACTGTGTTTTTTTTTTTTTTTGTTGTTTTTTTAAATCTGACCTACAAACAATGTTGTTATTTGCAAGACAGTCTTACATTTGAGCCTGTCAAGTTTAACTCTCTTTCAGTGACACTGCCCTGCATCTAGAGTATCAGCGGAAAGGCAGTCGGACCAAGAAAGCTGCTGGTCTATTTTAACCAAGAGCTTCCAGATCCATTTCTGCCCTGTGATGTTGTCTAGACCGAACATGAGGCCACTAGAAGCTACAAAGGCAAGGAACTGTCAGAAAGGACAAGCAGACAACATGAATTATTTCAAGTGATATGTTGGGAGAGCGCTGCACAGATGCCCTTTAGGAGTTGTCAGTTTGATATCTCACCCAGTAGTGCACACACAGACACAAACATACAGTGTCCAAGAGTGTGGCCTGTTAGAAATTCTTCATATAAGAAGACAATTAGACTGCTCATTTTCTCCTAATATCAATCACCCAGCTCATGAATAAAGACAATTAGGTCCTTGCCATTCCGTACAATTGCATGTGGCCTTTGAGCTCCCCCTCGGATTCAGGAGCGATGCCTCTTGGGTATGTGGTGCTCTCATCAGCACGACGCAGCGTGAGCCACCCAAGTCAATAATAGGAGACAAAACAGAGGAGGCAGGGTCCCAGTTTGAGACTAGATCAGATCCTGCGGACGCGTGTCACTCTTCATTAGGGAGGCGGGAAGAAGGGGACGCCCTAAAGGTGAGGATGGCCACAGAACAGAGCGGATGGGGGGGGCTGAGCGACAGCTGTAGAACAATGACAGAATCTGTGTCCAAAGGCCCCCCAGGCTAAACACCAGCTCTGCTCCGCCATGAACTGATCTCTTGCCTCTGGACCCACAGCCAGAGACAGAAATAGACCAGTCACACTCAGTGGACTTTGCGCGCTGTACTCAAGACTCAGCCTTGACATTGATGTAACCCATCAAATCAATGCGTCTAATGCCATATTCATAGAAGTCTGATTGGTTTACCCCAGGCATGGGTGGTTCCCTTACAGCACAGCAGCTTGGATAATGTCAGGTATTAATCTTTTATAGCCTCCATTAAATTAAGCACTTTGATTTACTTATTATTAATTTATACTGATTGCTTCAATGTTGGTGTACATGCAGGGAAAGGCTGTTACTAAAGGACACGCTACACTAGGCTTGCCATTTAAAAAGACACTGATCTTTACACAAGTAGGAGCTTGGAGTGAAGGATGTGCCTTGTGCCATGCCTCATGCAAAAATATTGAGGTAGTTTATACAAGAAAAACCTCTTTATAGCACTTTGAACAATTTAAGCTGCAAATTGGTAGGCATAAACAAGTTTCGACTTTGGCCTACACCTTTTTGACCAAGGTAAACTTTAATTGGTTATTTTGGAAGAAAATATTGTATTATTTCTTTCCTTTGTTGACCGAAATAAAATAAACTATCTAAACTAACTACTAACTAAATGAATTATCAGGTATTACTAGTATTTATAAACTGAGTTCTACTTTTAATTTCTGCCACACAAATTAGCAATGAAAGCACCTAGTTGTGAAATAAAAAGGTATATATCTTCTGCCTGTACCTGTATGTGTAAACCAGATTTAGATAGAGATAAACACATTTTATAATTCTACTACTATACATGTTTGCTGATATGATAATGTGTACTCACTTATGTTTGAATACATGTTTTTTCAGTGGCTATACATCAAGCTAACAACACAGTGTAAAAGAGGACAAAAGGAGGTGTGATAGAGGCTGTGTCGCTCTGCTGCCACACACACGTAGGTGGCACACACTCGCCTTATTAGCCAGGTCAAACATAATCAGTGATAGACACGGCAGGCCTGCTTAATTATGGCTGGCAGCTGGCAGTGGGGGCCTTCCTTTAGAGGCCGGGTTATGCCCATGCATGAACCCCCTCTCAACCCCTCCCTCCCACCTACACACACTGCCCCAAATGAAGAATAAATCTAACCTCCCTTTTGTCTGGAATGAGGCTTGTGGCAGCCCCTTCATTTAAAGCAAGAATAAAAATGTGGACTGAATTTGCGATTAATAGAGGGGAATGAGGCATTAAATTAGTGTAATTGTGAGCTAACAGCACACATGCATAAGTGTATGTGCACTCATCTGTTTTTGTGTGCAAAGGTAATAAAATTTGTTCCCTTCGAGCACCGACAAAATTCTGAACAAACCGTCAAACAAACAAAGCACCTGAGCTATTTAGGGGCTTGAATATTTCAATTTCATAAACCACGAAGCCTGACAGCTTGTTTGCTGCAGTTGGGGTGACACAACAGATGTAGTCAGAAGGCGCCTTCCTCCCAACTAGCATCTTGAAAAAAGCACCTCAGCTCATTTCACCAAAACAGCTTGTAAATCTGCGCCTAAATGAGAGCAAGCGAGAGCCGACTCCTTCCTGTCTGCTCGCCTGCTGCGTCACCAAAGAGATATGGCTCTGTGAAGTTTGAACGCCACTTGAGGCTTGTGTGATTATACTGTTCTAGGTTTAGATGTCCATCCAGTTTAGAAAACTTATTAAGGCTCTATTTGTAGCTGTAGTTGCACTAAAAAGCAGCTGTGTGAGAGGGAGCTCTTATGTCTCCCAAGGCCGTCTGTCTACACACACACCCTCACACATGCAGAGCCCCCCCAATTCAGCCCCTCTGCTATATTGATCCACTTCATTCTGCCTCAATGAGATGCAGACAACATCCCAGCACCCAGACTGCTCATAATCATGATATAACACCAGGCTGTATTGAAACCAGCCATAGGAAGGCATAAATCGGATAATGCTATGGCCTGGGTAATGAACAATATCAGATGACATATTGACGTTGTCATGCACGGCATGTAATGAAACATAAATGTGGCTTTAAAGTGCTACACCCACCCATTCAGGGGTGTGCACAAAGCTACAACATGTTTTGTGTCCTTAGCACTGTTCTGTACAGAGTGCAGCAGGCGAAAAAGCAAAAGAGGTGTACACTTTTCCAGGACCTTGGATAGCGCTCTATTCAAACTCAAGGGCCGCTCAGTGCTGTGAGAGTGTGTACGTGTTAATGTATGGCTGTGTGTTTGCTACAGATGTGAACTTAAAATCAGTTTCCTCTCCTTCTGCTCCCTTTGCCTCCAGCCTCTCCCCCCAACACATCCTACCGTAGTCATGGCAACTACTCTGATCGATCCAGTGCCATCTAATACCAGTCTTTCTCCAAACCAAAACTTAAACAATCAGCTGGTCATCAAAGAGTAGCTGAGGAGGCTCATGGGACCAAGTTTTGTTCTGTGAGTCGACTATTAGTCCAGAGAAGAGACAAAATTTGACTGAAGCCACTCCAAAATTAAGCGTTTTTACAGCTGGAAGAATGTTTTAATATAAAAGAATATAGACATGATTAAGGGAAAATTTCAACACAACACTTTTAAATAAAACAGTAAAATAGATATGAGAGATATGGGAGTATGAAGGAACAGTTTATGATTTGTTTTCCCATAGGACTATGATGGGTTATTAAATGCCACTTCCAAATTTTAAATTCCCTCCACTTTTGGCCAGAGTCACATATTGTGTATTTTGTTTTGTGCCGGTTAAGAGAGTGCTTGTGAGCATACGCAATGTCCTTATGTCCTCACAATAATATAATTGACAATTTCCTAAAAAATGAACCCAAATTAGAAAGTATTGTGTTGAATAAATTTCTTTTAAATGTTTGAGATGATACATGCTGTCCAGACTTGTGTGTGTCCAGAAGCATGTGGGGCTCTGTTGGTTTATGTGAGGAGAGATGTGTCATGTTAACTTTATGTCAACAGCCACAAAGAGCTGGTCAAGGTTCAGAGTTCACACTGTGATATTTCACTATGGCTCTATTTCCATCTTTGTTTAAGCCAGTGTTGTGGATCCACAACCATTTGCTTCCTCCAGTTGTGGTTTGTTTTATCTTTTGTCTCTCTGTTTACAGCAAAAGTCAACGCAGACAGCAGTGGGAGGAAGAAGTGTATTTGAAGAGGATTGTACAAGGGAAAGGAGAAATGCAAGAACGAGTGAATGAAGAGAAAGCTTATTACCAGAAAACAGATGGCCCCCCAATTCACAGTGGCCCCTGAGGGACATGGAGGGACAACTCCTTGCACCTCTGGGTTACCAGCTCTGCCGAGAGGGGTGGAGTGCTTAAACACCACTCTGTGTGTGTGCACTTTTGTTTGTTAACTTGTAAACAAAAAGCAAATTTGTGACATCTTTGGCACCGTGCCATTTGTAGCTTGCACATTTCCTTGGGGTTTGTACTTAAAGAGAATTTGATTTAGATCATTTGTTACATGTGAAAATGAAAGTACCATGATGTTTCCTCTATGGAAAATATCCTACAGAAGTGTTCAAAACCAAAAAGGCGTAACAATTCTTTCAAAATAGCCCAGCATCATCAAAGCCATCACTCATCATCATAGTTGGATGAGCTAATGTCATAACATCCGTAAAATGAGATCTCACACGTGCTCAAACATTCACACCCTTCACTTTCTGTGTGCATATGCAACTATATGAGTGGACACATACACACACATGACAGCCACTGAGTGGAAATGAAGGATTTGGAGTTCCATCCCGTTACATTATGCAGCAGATGGCGTTCAGGCCAAGCCCGGCCAGGCCGCTCCCAGGAGAGAAGGAGTGAGAGAGAAGGAGGGAATGAGAAGATGGGGGAGGTGTAGAAAGAGGGGTAAGAGACAAAGCTGTTTTTTTTTTTTGTTTAGTTTTTTCTTTACATTAAAGCACGTGTTTGTTTTCTCTGTATTTTTGATAAGAGTCCCACATGGTTTGCTTATGGGACAGAGTCTGACTCTCCTCTTTTCTGCTCCTCTCTCCTTTCCTCCCCCTTTCCACCCAGCTGAGGCTACACCTGAGCTCAGCCGCGGAGCCCCCGACCCCAGCTGACCTGCCAGCACAGACCAGGGAGAAGGTGAGAATGGTGGGGAAGAGGAAATTACAGTAAAGTTGAAAGTGCAGGTGTAATGGATGCCTATGTCAAAGAATAAAAGAAGTCAATGCAATACTAAACCTCCTTTTCCTGAGAAGAAAAACAATAACAGTGTAAGTGCATTATGCTGTTGTTTTTCATTTTTTAGACTACTTTTAAAGACATTTTATGTTGTGGGACACCTGCTATGGAGATAGTTATCCTGTTAAAACTGAATTACTGCAAATGTTAAATGGGGTTCCACAAATCAATAATAGGCCCACTCTACTACATAACTTAACAATAAATGCAAGAAATTCTACATTTTATGAACTGTAATTTGTATTAATAAGAAGATGCAATTACATTCTATAAAATTATATATTTACATATACATTATTCACAAATTGTCGCTAAACTGTTTATTTGCTTATCTTTTAAGTTGAAGACATATTGTTCAAACAGTTGTAGGCTTACACCTTAGCAAATCTGACTAAATTCACACACGTCCATGCATATACACATTGCAGCTGACTTGATCAAATGCCACAATCAATACACACACACACACTCACACTCACACTCACACTCACACACACACACACACACATACACATACACACACACACACATACACACACACACATACACACACACACATACACACACACACACACACATACACATACACACACACACACACATACACACACACACATACACACACACACACACACACACACACACATACACACACACAGACACACACACAGACACACACACAGACACCCATACAAAGCGGCCTGTTTAGTCCCCCATATCTTTGCCCCTGGCGCTTTTTGTTTTGTGTTTTCTGAATTAATTGAGCCGGCGCACAAGTGTGGGGCCAGATGTCACTGCGACCTGTGGGGATTATTAGAAATCTGTTTCCCTCATTGTTTATGTGGACCCCTTCAGACCACAACGCCTCACACTCTTTACACTGAAGTTTCAGAGAGAGGCCAGCTCCAAACCAGATTGCTAATGCACAAAATAACAGTCTCCAAGTCCAAGCATGGCCAGCGAGCGAATATGGACATGTGGGAGTTTCTGTACCACCTCCAATGACCATGCCCTGTGCCCAGTGGCCACTTGGGGCCCATGATGCCCTCCTAGTTTGGCCTGAACACTACGATGCTCCTTGGCAGAGCTGAGGGCCTAATGAACTCATCAGCCAGCTGGAGGCCCTGGATGGAAGGGCAGGGGCCACTTGGGGGGAGGGGGTTTGGGGGCCACAGTGAGAGAGGGGCAGTGAGCTGAGAAGAGCAAGGGTTTGGGAACATCGAAGAATAGCTCACCGGCAAGGTAAATGAGGCAGGTGCAGCTATGGAGGGGGGCAGGGGTCCAGGACAGGCAGGTCAGTGCTAGGAAGAGATATGAGGGGCTGTCAGAGAAATATAGGTCTGTGTTCAAAAGGATAGGGGGACATGGAGGAAAGATTCAATAAGACAATTATCGTGAAGGCCAACAACTATGTCTTTTACTTAAAATATCCTGTCTTATGGCTGTAATGCAAAGTGAGTAATGACAGACGAGTATCTTTGACGAATGATCCCGATCATAGGGTCCACTACAGCACAAATCCTTTAATTCTAATAGCTAATAATTATTTTGTCTGCCTGTGAGTTTGTCTTTTATTAATTACTATCTAAATATATTTATGTATTTTTGCTTTCTTTGCGTATATTGCATGATAGCTTTCAAATCATCAAAACATGCTGGGCGCCCCCTGGTGGCAGCTGCCTACAGCGAATTTGAAGTGATCATAAAATAATTAAATGCTCAAAGCTGTAAAAAATGGCATCACCACTGAACTTGGACCATTTGCTAGTTAGCTGTATTGTCTGTGTTTTTGCATTCAAGTAAGCAAGTTGCTGATTTAATCAGCGTGGCCTCTAGCTCAGCTTCTGTCTGTTGTTTAAATATTACAGCAAGAAAACAAGAAGTAGCTAACTGCTTGTATGTTACTATGACTAAGACTACTTTGCTGATTTTTATTTATTTATTTTACAGCACAGGTTTTAAATTGGTCGTAGAGAAATTATGTATAAAAGGGAACAACTAGATGTTGAAAATTATGTGGTTTGGCCTAAATTGCAGAACACAGCTGGGTCGTTTGCTGACTAATAATGCTGCCTCTCCCTTCTCTCTCTCACTAAAGCCATCACACTTATGTCAGCATCATCATCATCGAGAAACTATCATCCCATTCACTGCACATCAAACTCCTGGCTCTTTCTGCCATTTCTTGCTGCTCAGACCCAATTGTTTTCCCTCAGCAGAGGGAGAAAGTGAGCACCTTTGTGTGTCCATATGTGTCTGGGTGGCGGCGAGCGCGCTGGGCGTCCTGCTGGGAGCACAGATGGTGCCGAAGCCTGCCACGACAGCGATGACGATGGCCACATTCTCACATGGGACTCCTGGTTTTCTGAGTCCCACACCTCCTGTTCAGGCCTGAACCAACACTTCCCCTATGAACACACACACAAGCAGACTGGGGTCCAGGACAGGCTACTCTCTATTTCCCTACTCTTGAAGAAATATTGGAACATAACAGATGAACAAGTTGATATTCAGACTGCTCTCAAAGAATCATATAAGTGATGCAAATGCTAAAGAGTGTAGAAACTAAATGATCAGTTGTCTCAAGCTTTTTAAGCACTCTATTTTCATTTTTGCACACTTTCATCTGTCTCCTACATGTTTGTTCTTTTCTGTCTGTGGCCCCTAATTCTTTTCTCTCTCGTAGGTGCCCCCTGTGGCTCGCGGTCCACCTGAGAGATGCTTCATGCGTCCCCTGACAAAATGACTAATCCTCTCCATTTTACAGCTCCATCCCACTGCTCCCTGAGAATGTTCAAACCCATGTGGATGTGCACGTATTGTCAAGTGACAGGTGGGTAGTATGTCACAAGGGTTCAAGGTGTTTTTTGTTGTAACAAGCTGTCCAGACAGATACAGCCTCAATTGAGCGCTGACTGATTAAAAATAACTCCATTACTGGCGTCTCTTCAGACACAGTCACACCACTTAGATGACCCACCTACTCACTTATTTTGTTGCCACCGCTGTAGTCTTTTGCACAGTCTGGACAGTTTTTTTGCATTAACTTGTGATACAATTTGCTTCTTTTCCTAAAAGTCAGGCTTCAAATTTGCATCTTATTTCCACAGAAGCTGTAATATTGGGTCTCAGCTGGATTGGTGATATAAACCTGGCACAGCAAAATCATAACCATAAATCAGTTTTCTTTTATCACTTATAATGACTGAATAATTGCACTTTCCACAGTGAAACGTTTTACCACACAAGTCTTTAGTTCTTTCTGCCCACTTACCAAATTGTTGCTAAATATGTGCTCCATATTTAGAACCAAGACACTTGTGTGTTTTTGAACCAAGACACTTGTGTGTATTGTTACTGATTGTAAAAGCTTTGAAAACGCTAATGCATGTCAACACATTACAATGTAAATGGGATGAAAAATAGCAAGTACACTGGGGTGTTTCCGTTACTGACAATCAGAGCTGAAACCGATAAATACCCATGACTACTGCATAGTCATCTGACCTGAGAATTAATGCAGATTAATTCCATTTACATCATTTACACTAATGACAAAAAAGGGGCGGCAGTAGCTCCGTGAGCAGTTGTCTTTCAACCTGAAGGTAGGCGGTTCGATTCCCACTCTCCCCACAGTTCATACTGTTGTTGTGTCCTTGGGCAAGACACTTAACCCACCTTGCCTCCAGTGGCTGTAACACTGGTAATTACTGTGGAACAATGTAAGTCGCTTTGGATAAAAGCGTCAGCTAAATTAATAAATGTAAATGTAAAATTAAATTCCTCATAAAAGTGGACCACAACTTTCTTTTTTTCTCACAGGTCAGTGACTTAATGGGAGATGCAGGACCCATAAACAGTGCGAAAGATTTCTTACCGCCATCATCATGACTAAACTAAACGTCATCCTTGAAATAATTGACCATTCTCTGGTGACTGAATCACCCTGCCTTTTCTCTCCTGTCTCCAGAGTCCGTACATCAGCTGTGGGATGTAATTGCAGCAGGCACAAACAAAACAGCCTTGGAGGGGTCCTTCATGTCTTTGGCCCAGGGCCTGGCTGACTGAGGAGGGGTCTGGGCAGAGCAGACCACCAAGTACCAACCTCAGTTCTCCATCTTTGGAGCAATTAGAGGTAGTGTGTGTTGTGTGTGTGTGACTGGGGGCTCCAGCTGTCAGGAGGCCTCTGTCTCCTGGTCCTGACATGTCTCTGATACGCCCCACTGTGAGTCTCTGTGTGTCACACACTCTCCCTGGACACGGTCAGAGCCCAAGGCAAGCTGTCCATCACTCCACACACATGTGCATGTAGGCATTCTCTCTCTCACGTACACACACACAAAGCATTAGCCCTGATATGGGCCTTCTGGCAGCATGCTAGTCTCAAACACTGTCTGTGGTGGCAGTGGCTGTGGGCCACAGCAAGTCATCCATGGTTCCTCTTATTGTTTTAATCACCTCATTAGGCGCAGCTAGTCGCCACACTTACTGGCCAGTGCCTCTCCTTTGGAACCATGCCCTCCCGACCCGGCGCTGGTGGTGCCACCAGGCGTTAAGAGATGCATGATGGGAGGAGAAGATGGCTGAAGAAAAAGGAAAAGATGAAGGAGGCAAGCTTCAAGCCAAACGTTGACCAGGTATATGAAACTTCAACTAAGAACAAGTTTGAGGATGCATTTGAGCCTGCGAACTACAAAAAATGTAAAGTTTGGCATTTGGCAAATAAAATTTCAAACAGCTGCTCTTCACTGAATGTGCATGCATATTCATATTCATATTAATTTGCATAAGCAGCATTAAAAGGATCAAATACCTAATATATTTTTGGATGATTATTAACAAGTGCCGCAACTGACATCAGATGTGTATCTGTAAAAAGTTACCAAAGCACCACTCAAAGTCTTTCTGCCACATTTTAGACATCAGGCCAAACTATTATACACAGCTAGAACAGATCAAATGATTCATGCTAAACATAATACTGTCCTGAAAAGGTAAATGCAGCTTGAACAAAGTAATTTATTTTTTAGATGATAGCTTGTCCAAAGCTAATACGTATAATCCTGTCCCCTAAACGATTCTATACATAAGTGTTCAGATCTGAATACGTTTTTAGGCATAGTTCACTTTCAATGATTTTAATCCAGTGTTTATGTTCAAATACTTCACTGCTAGTGCTTTTTGAAAACTAATCTCTATATTTAAATTATTATTATTCACACAAAAGCCAAACGTGCACAAACTTATACACTTTGTTACCATCCCTTATCATGCGTACACATCTCTGCTTTCCCTTTGCCCACTGCCCCCATGGGAGCGCGAGCGCTTGAGGGCCGAGGGGCGAGAGGAGGAGGTGTGTGTGCGTGTTTGTGTTTGTGTGTGTGAGGGAGAGAGAGTGAGGGCTGAGGGAGGGAGGGGGCGGCGTTAGACAATACCATTCCTCAAATATATTCCGTCCCTGAAGTGAGCCTTTATTAGTGGGGCTCGTCCGGATCTTATCTCTCACATGACACCGACGAAGAACAAGCGCGAGACAGACCGGATTATCCGCACACCAGCTTCCGATCCGCACGCTCCTCACACTGGAGAGACTCGCTTATCTCGCCCTTTATCCTTCTTCTCCCGCGGACCGTGCACTTTGCCCACTATCTGCACATCTCGTCTATTGTCTCTCCAACGCCAGCTCCGCGCGCGCAGGACGCACTATTAGTATTTTATCTCCACATCTCTGATCTCGTGTCACACTTCGGGAGTGTGCTGGTATATCCCCCACTGCTGAACTGACCCAGCGCCTACCCATGGTGCAAGTGCACTGCCGAAAAAGTCCAGCAAGTTTCTTGATATACTGCGAGCAATTTTCGCTTTACGCGCAGTTAAATACTCGTTTTGTCTGTGGAATATGAGTTAATTTCGACTTTTAACTTCGTCTTAAGACATATATTACTTCTCAAGTCTTAATCAAGGTGAGTTTCAGTCTAAGTCCCTTACTTGAATAGTATTTTTGACTTGACTTGGAACGGACCGGCAGATGTCAACAGTGTTTTTGTTGTATCCTGCCTCCATGCTGTCAAGTCAGTGTGGCCTCGGCAAAGCAGATGTGTTCATCACACTGTGACAGATGGCCAATTCTGATTATGGTAATTCAAAAAAGGAGAGTTTCCCCTTTAGAAATTATCACAAAGTTGTTTTCTTAAACATAAAAAAAACAATATCAAAACCAAACGCGTTTTATGTTGTAATTTTACATTTAGTGAGGCCATTGTCTCGAGAGGCCTAAGGTTTTACTAATATATGAAACATGTCTCCAAAAGCGGCTCGTTCATTATTAATAAGCTTTAATGTTATTATGCAATGGGACTGCACTATGATTTATGAGGGACTGGCTGCAAAACAAGACCTATTGATTTCTTATAGAGGGCCTCTGTCAAACGACTGGCCTTGGATCTTTTAACGAAAACTATCAGTAATAATTATGTGTTATCACAAACAGATTTATATGTTTTTAAATGTAAAAATAAAGGAGGTAAATGACAGTTGTGCGTATGTGTCATAGGTTGCCTGTGAAAAGTGAGCACTAAAGCGGGGCGAAAATGATGCTGAGCCCGGACCAAGCAGAGGCGGACCTCTCGTGGACCCAGTCTGATCCGGAGTCGTTGCTTAACGGCCTTAAGTCTGTGGGCTGTACGTCTGACGAGCCGGCGGAGGGTGACGAGAAGGCCAATCGTAAACCAGACCAGCCGCTGAGCCGCGAAGAGAAGCGCAGGAGGCGGAGAGCCACAGCCAAGTACCGCTCGGCCCACGCCACCAGAGAGAGGATCCGTGTGGAGGCGTTCAACGTGGCCTTTGCGGAACTGAGGAAATTACTGCCCACCTTACCCCCCGACAAGAAACTCTCCAAGATCGAAATTCTCAGACTGGCTATATGCTACATCTCCTATCTCAATCACGTGTTGGATGTTTAGGCCGCCCGCGGTTAAAGCGTTTTGGACTCGGGCGCTGTGCGTCAATGGGGCATGGCAAGGCTGGCTTTATAGGGGCAACGAAGGACGACACCTGAAGCCAGTATTTGGGACTTCTAGACCTCAACTGTCTGTGTTTTTTTTAGAAATATTCTCCCGATTTTTATTTGTCCAATTTCAGATTAAACATTAGCCTAAAACTGAAAAAGCTTTGCAACATTTGCTCTAAAATGTACAAAGCCCAATCAAATTTTGTTTAACAAAGATAAATCCTGCTCACGCTACTAAGTTAACAGTAGTATCTGTATTGTCAAAGAAATCTGATTTAAAAAGTTGGCTTTCGGTACAATTAAATTCTCAGCAGATCTGATGTCAGCTCCACCTGTTTGCAGATGCTGCGAGGTGCTTTGTCATAGCTTCGTTGACTGAGTTGACACTTTTATGTAGGCTACGCTCACTGGGACCCCCATAGGGAGCCCTGTGCGCTTCATAAGTGTGTTTACGGAAAAAGAAAAGGCGATATAGCGGCTGCAGCCAAGTTTTTGCTCCGAGTTGAAAGCCTCAACTTTGAGTCCTGACCGCTCACTGAACAAACGCACCAAGCAACCAGTTGTTTGAGCTGATGCAAAAAAATGATGACTAGTCATGAAGCAGATTTTACTGCCAATGACAGCATTATATCATGCTCACGGATGATATATATTAATGGCAAAGACAATTTAGCCTAAAATGAGACTAACGCAGACCTGGGCTATATTTTGTTGTGTGAAAACAGAGGGCATCTTCTATCCGGGTTTGTGAGACGTGCGTAAAGGCCGGCGTAAGAAAAGATGCTGCGGAAATAGCTGCTTTAGATCTAGTTTAGCTTTCCGCAAAAGAAGAAAAAATATTCATTGAGTAAGTGCCACTTATGACATATGAAATTGTGACCTTAATAATTTCTTAAAGTGTATGGAATTATTTATTTATTTGTCTGAATATTTAAACTAATTTATTTATGTTGGTATCATAGGCGTCTTTTTGTATAAATGTATACTATATTGTTTGTTGCTTCTATATTTTAGGCTGTAAAATTGACCTTGGAAAGTGATGGTGTTACTCTCAAAATGCACTTTTTGTTTTCATGGGTTGATCCTAGTATAACTTATTTGTTTGATGTAAGTTTGGATGTTTGTCATTATCTTTTCGTTTCTAATGTCTGTAGCAACGATAAGCACTTCAAGATGGCGCGTGATGGCCCCATAAATGTTTATCTCCCTAAACTGTGTCAAGAGGTTGCTCAATTGAGGAAAAAAAAAAAAAAACGACACTAAAACAGAAATAATAACAACAGATAAGCTGTTTTATGAACCATTAAATTGACTCTCAATTTTTCCTGGCAACAAACTTTATCGGCAACTCTTAATTATGCTTAAATATTATGAAAACTGGGATTAGCAAAGAGTAGAACCTCTTTATGCTGTGACCAAAAATGTATCTTGAAAAATAGCCTGAATTTATTATCTTTTTATTTATGTGGGTTAGACTACTCGGTTGTTAATTTATTCGTCTCTGCTTAGTATTATATAAGTCAATAAGTAATTTTCTAGCGAAGAAAAGGAAACATATCCTCTATCCAAAGATTTTCTGTGTCTTCAGGGTTGTGTAGGCTACTTGTTGCTTAATGCACATCTTTTGTAGTAGAGGTGTTATGTGACAGCTGGTTTCTATTGGACAAACTTTTCATATTTTCCGGTGTTATTTTTCATTAAAAACAGAAATGCCTGATGAAAAATGTGTGTCGAACGACTTTTTTAAATCTTTACAAGGTGGAATATAATAGCCTGCAAGCAGAAGCACCTATAGTCTATTCCGCATTGTGGGGCAGATTCAGCTGATCGTAATGATGAATCTAGCGTGTTGACGTCACACGCGCGTGCACCAGTGATGGCATATGTGCGCGCGGAATGAACAGGGAAATTAGCACACATGGCTCTGAACACAAACATAGGCCTCTGTGAATGTAACGTGCACACAACGCAGTGATAGGCTATAGGTGAAAAGCAGGTCTAGCAGAGCAGATTGGAGAAAGGCAGAAAGTCAGCCTACTGATACTGTACACACACGCACGCGCGCACACACACACGCACATACACACAATGGTCAGCAGCTAAAGGCAGTGGTAGCCTACATGTGTGCTCCTGGCTGAAAGGCTCTCTCCCTCCCCAGAGAGGGGGCAGGTGTTACTCCAGACGAGCCAAGACAACCAAATTACTGGCCGTCTGGCACCTCCCGTGGGAAACCCGGGCAGAGAGGAGAGATGGGAGCGATGGAAATTTATGAGCGAGCAAGCACTGAGATGTAATATTGCCAAATGGTACGAGCAAAAGATCCAAATATTTATATTCATTTGTGATATAGGCCTTGCATCCTCCCACGGACTGTGTTGAGTGTAGAAAAGGTGATGTGCATTTGTTAATGTTCTTTTTACAAGTTACAGTGGAGTAAAGCTTTTTAAAGTCTTGGTGGCCCCATTGGGATACGAACCCTTCACCTTGGAAAGGCCTTATAAGCTGTCCAGAGTGGAGCAGCAGTATGATGTCGTTTCTTTCTGTCCATCAGTTGTTAGGGGACAGTTCCGTTGATTTTTAAATGATATGTGACCTCCCTTTTAAGGACCGAAGTTTATATGACATGTTGTCGTAAGTGTGTGAAGTTTGTCAGTTTGTCATAAATCACAGCTTTCCTTTTTCTGGAGACGATATTCTGCAACATGAGTTGCTGGGAAAAGTTTTGTGGGAATAAATCTTATGTATTTTGTATAAAAGGGAAACCATAATGTAACTAATGCAAAAAACAGGACTGTTTGGCATTTCAGTCACAACAGAATTACTTTGAAACATTAAGTAAATGTCTGATAATTGCTGAATTTCCATTGGAACATTCAATTATTCAAACCTGACTGGTCCAATATTTCAAAATGACATGGTTTTGCTAAAAATCCAAGAACACCAATTTGTTGCATCAACAGATTGTCCACTTCAGAAACACAAAACACATTCTGCATTTCTGGCATTGCATGGAGACAGACTTCTGCCTGAGCCTATTGAATAGAGGAGTCCATCTGTACGTCGCCGTGAAGCACAAGGCCATTTGTGCTTCTCATCCCAAAAGCTTCCGTTGCATCAGTCCTCTTCAATTTATTCTTTACAAAGCCCAGACGGGGCAGGGGAGAGAGAGGTGACAGGAGTGCTGAGGGCACTGAACAGGCTGGCCGATGGTACGGCCGGTGCGTGTGAGAAAGTACCATGCTTCACCACAACAGCCCCCCCACACTTTCTTTGCACTGTAGGTTTATGTAATGGTGGAGGCCTTGTAGTAACCATATGTCAGGAGGTGTATGCAGACAGTAGGGGATTATAAAGCAGCCATTATCAGCGTTTGGACATCCTTCTCATCATCATCAGGTACAGAGAGCCAGAAGCTGCACACCCTGCTCCACACATGCTTGTTTTATTCTGAGAGGTCTGTAGAAATTGGACAGGGATCTCGAGTATGACAACAAACAACCATATGTTCACAGTACGAGGAACAACATTTGGGCTTTTTGTGCTTTGCTTTCCCCTTTCTTCTTCACATTGTCGGTATTATGGAAGTGTTCATGTTCAAGGCGAGAACTCCCCCATCAATATTGCAACTCCCTCTCTCCCCCTACTGTCTTGTAGAGGTGTGTGGGTACTATGAAGGGTGCTCGTGCTGCACAAGTACAAAGCCTGATCCATGTGTTGAAATGCAGCCCCCGGGATGGGCCGCATTATCCCTGCCTACTTCACCAGCAGGGTCCTGGGGCTCGAGCTGGCTCGTGGCCCTTTGTCTCCAAACAGATGGAAATGGGCAGAGGAGAGGAGAAGTGGAGAGTGAGAGTGTGGGAGGGGAGGAGTGGCATGAATGGAGGAAGGAGGGGGGCAGAAAGAGTCAGTCTGTTCTCATTAAGTGCTGTATTGAAGACCATGTCCCCCCACAATGCGTCAGCAGCCGCGGATGGTTCCCCTCTCATTCAGACTCACGCTCGGACCATCTGTACCGTGGGCCGGTCATAAGGTGTGTGTGCATGCATTAGGCCCAGGGCCCAATCTGGCCAGTTAAAATGCTCATAATCATTGGGTTTCAATTTGATTAAGAACTTTGAAATTCAATTGTTTGGCTTTTATTGTGGAGGCCTTATTGATTGTTTCTTTTTGGGGATACAGACTTTAAATTACTGAATTAATATAGCTGTCAATGATTTCAACTTAAAAAAACAATATATTTGTTACTGAAAAAGATACTCTTTGTATATTGGTCTTCTTTCTTAAAATAATTTGCTTAAATATTTGCAATGATGACCATATTTTTACTCCAAAGGAAGGTTGGTCTACATTTTAATAACACAAAAGTTCCCATGTCACTATGCTTTACGGTCTAATGTAATACAGCATTTATAACAGAGGCTAAGATTCTTGAAAATTTACTTTCTCGAAATAGATGTTCTGATCGCTTATGCGCTCTAAACTTTTTGCTTGTTTGTCCTTCTAAATGCATGTAAACAGTGTCACATAAGGCTCTGCTGTCTCCCATCTTGCACCTGACTGTACGCCCTCCCTCTTTCTTCTCTCCCTCTGCTGTTTGCGTGTGGTCTCATAAACCGTATTTCTTTCTGCTTCGTCTTCATTTTTACGTGCTTTCCTTTTTTACGCCTCTATTTACTAAATATGAAAAAACTCCTGCTTAACTCATAAACTCCGTGTCTTTGGGGAGGAATCCATCCATCTTCCGGACACCAAATTGAATTGATCTCAGGGGCCGCGTCGCCGTCTCAATGGGGGCCATCTGCGCGCGCTTCCCTCTTTGAATAAACCTGAGAAATTGACAGCACGTGCTGCTTCTGCCGCTCGCCGTCACAGGACACGCGTGGCCCACAAAAAAAAAAAAAAAAACGCAGACGCGCGACTATAACCTCCCCCATACAGCTGTGTAATGTGATTTCAACGCTTTTACTGCAGCTGATGGATTCTCACAGGGCAACCGGGGCTTTTGTTAATTTTAAACCCAATTTAATAATAAAAACATGCTTTGTCTTTCAAATACCTCCTATCCAGTGTTTGCCGGATATGGCCTGGTAGGCTATAGCCAGACTGGTATTATAGTTTAATAGTTATTGTGATCTTTTTCTCTTAGTCCTATTAATCATGGCGTGTTATTCTATTATTATTCTGTTTCTCTTCCTCTTAATGTTTATTGGTTCAGGTTAAGGCAAGAGAAGTATGTGTTATGTAATGCTGGTTGTGTACCACTTGGTGGCGCACCTATCTTAAACTACAATCCCTGTTAACAGCAGGCAACTTACTAACAAAAGACTACTTATTCATTTAAATTTATTTAGACCTTTTACTTGAAAACATATAATTTCATTTGCGTTACAGTTTTTGGATCTTTTACACATACCTAAATTTCCTTGGTTGTTTCCTATTTGAACCCCCCACAACCCCACCCAGACTTGACACAGCATTGATGTTTATTTAGCTCCCAGTGGGGTAGGAGCTCAGGGGTCATGTCCCAGCGATGACCTCCATTGTGTTCTGGAGGGGCTGACTTATCCAAGAGGGTGTGTGTCGAGAGCGGCTAAAGGATGCGCTTCAAAGCAGGACAAAATATTGATTCATATACAGCCGTGTAATTGCTGGAGGCATCTGTTGCCTTGTGGTTTGAATGTTCATGTGTGTTTGGATTGTCAATGAAGTGGCCCGTGCCCCTTTGTCAGCCACACAATAGAGCGAGAGCTGCAGTAAAACAAGAGGAATGTGAAATCAATCAGACATATAGAGATATATGTTTTAATTGACTTGTAACCCTGTATAAAGATGTCACAACATTAACGGGTGAATTAATTCATGTTTGCATTGATGCCACACAGTTATTTTTCTAATTACAACATCCCATTATCTATTATTTTATGTATATATACATACTAAAATATCCTTAGAATACTTTTCCTTATAGATTACAGATTACTCTTTGCAAAGCTTTGGAGCAAATCTGACCACAATGTTTGTATTCTTTGTTAAGAGGCAGCTTGAAGCTCCATTGTGTTTCCTCAGTGACTGTGGTCAAACCAGATTTCTATCTCTGTTGATTGTTGTTCTACTCCATGAATTGTGACGACAACAACATTGATGTCAATGTATTAAGATAAAGCGGGGCTGTTTCATTGTTCTGTGTCAAAATAGAAGACTATAGCCTATAACTGTTTGTATTACTGTAGATCAAAAACACCTGTCATTTAGTCAAGTGCCTTTCAAGTTGTCTTTCACTTCATTAAAAAAAAAAACATGTTTTTTAATGTTGTTATTATGGTACTTTTACTCAATGATATATCATATTTCCGTCCACAATACTGCTGCTTTGTTTAGCTTTAACAACCTCTTTATTCACCATAATATTTATGTATGATTTTTTATTTGCAAGATCCCCCTAGCGGCCAGTCTGTGTACTACACCCCATGCAAAGCGAAGCACTGCCCCCTGTAAAATTCCTGACTGCCAGGGTGATTCTTACGGTTACTAAGGGCTCCTACTGTAGGCTACCGTGAGCTGTGGGGCAACACTTTTATAACGCCTGGATAAATAACCAACCATGTGGATGATACCCCCAACGACAAAGGGTGAGTTGAATTTAATTAAGAGGATACGAGCGGTCATATGTATTCAGCAGATGTTTAGCTTGCGGGCTCAGTAGTGTGTGAAGCTCCTTATAGACTATAACGTTCTGCCTTGATTCCCATAGCTTACAAAGATAAATGTTATCGTGCTTCTACCAATTTTCGTCCATAGAACAAAGAGTGCTGTGTGCTTTAATGGGTAAGACTTGGGAACACGCCCTTGCTGCGCTGCCTACCTGTATGAAAGGGATTGCTTTCAACTTCATCAAAATGCCCTAAACTGCGGTCAGGGAAACGTGTAACGCAGCCTGGGGACGTTTAATGTAGAAATACGTATCTTCACTTATTCTTTTCTTTGTTGGTACAATAGGAATTACCTAAACGGTTTACTCAATCAGTTATTCAAAGACCTAACAGTAGGTCAGGGAAAAAGTCAACTATGTCCCACACGGTTGAGTGGATCTGCAGTAGCCGGCTGGTCTGCCGCCTCTCAGCTGTGAGCTGTAACCTGCCGCGGGGGAGTTGACGCGGACGGATACATTGTATTCCAAGTAGGATCGGAAACGATCGATAATTCTAAAGAGGAACTTATTTGTGGCTCTCTGTGTTTAAAACTATTGATGTACAAAAGAAGACTAAGCGTGTGCTTCTGAGGCCAGAGTGAAACCGGGGAGTTTCCTACGTGTTGGTCCGCCTGGCTACTGGGTCACAGGTAGGAGCAGGGCGGTCCTACTGCTTTGTAGCGCCACTAAGTTCACATTACTCACACAGGGCTAACAAACTCCGCTTATAGCTGTCAACGTTCTCTCTTTACGATTTCCCAACATAGGCTCCCACAGTGTGATAATACAGGTGTTCCCGTAGCACGTGCGCAGCAGCCTATTCTGTACAGCAGTTAGATCTCAGGAATGACCACTTCATAGGCTACTTGTGGCTATCGCCCCCAGTAGGCCACGATCAGTGTCTTCTGTGGAGACATTAATTACAGTTTTATATTTTCTAAAGATAACTAACCGAGGTGTTATTAATATTTAATCCATTTCTAAATGCATGCAAAACTCTATTTATAAGTAAATAGCCTACAGCCTACCCTCATAAATAGTTCCAAGTTGCATGGCTAGAAACAGCTGTAATTGATAGAACTGATGATAGGAGAACCTCAAACTCATTTTAACTCCATGTAACTGCTATCAGATGCCAGACTGAACAGTAAAATGGGTTGACAAAGTCAGAGCGCACAACATTAAATGATGATGACAACAGTTGGTTCCTTGCTATAAATTATGCAGGACCCTCATTATCATCGTGACTTTTATTTTTGAAAAGAGTCTAATGGTTGTGACTAGTGCTTCTACAGGCACAGGTTTGATGTCTTCCCTGTGCTTATGTTCCAGAAATCAGCTCTGTCTTGTGTGACGGCTCAATATATTGATTGTGATGATGACACCTGTCAAGGGCTTTTTGGTGTAAGATGATTGGCAGTGTGTATTGGAAGGACTAGACTAGATTACACGTGTGAGAGCTCATACACCATTTGTGTGACATATCTGTCAACATCGTTGACGTTTGTATGTGTTTTGTGGTCCAAATAATTATGAGCACTACATTTAAGTCACATCTCAAGTATCCAGCTAGCATAGTGTTTCTTTCACCTCCACTGCAACATGTCAGCTCCAAGGATTGACTCTCTTCTTGTTTCTCTTGGGATTTAATAAACAAAATGTTCTACCATCCCAAGTTAGCCCCCGCTGACTTTTCCTGAAGCATTTGTTTTGTTTAGCACATTTTTGGCTGATTATAGTATTATATGGAGTTTCTTCATTGGTTTCTCGCAATAAAAACTAATCTGTCTGTCTATAGGAGCAGGGCATAGTCTTTTGGATCTAATGCAGTTAAACAGGAGAATTCCCTTAAGTTCTTTGGTAAAATACAAGCATTTGTTTTTTTTGTTATACAAACTTAAATCTCAAAAAAGATGATCCACTGACAATTGAGGTTGTGCTTTTTGTGGTTGCATAGCAACACTGACACAAAAAATGCAACAGGTCCAGTTGCGGCACCGTGCAACAGGTCTGAAGTCATTTATGTGTGACTTGTAGCAGCTGAAAACAGTAATAGAAATATTGAGACATGGTTATCAACAACATGATGATGAATGTAATCACCCTTTAGACACTAATGCACACTCCAGATGCAATGCTCTTGTGCCAAAGCTTGTATCTGTGTGTCCATGTGCGAGGTGTTAAGTTCACTGACACTCGGGAATGCTGATTGAATTCCACAGAGCTAATGACCGTTATTTGCTCAGTCATAGACAAGGACGCATGTGACCCGGCCAGACTTAGACGTCCACTGTGCCTTGTTTGCTTGTTCCCTCTTGTCCATGCGTGTCTTGTGATTGTTGTTCGTCTCTTCTGGGCTCACCTTCTGCCCCCTACCCATATAAGTAAGTCATAATTTCACAACAGACACGCACAAATAAGAGACATTTGTGCGCACGTCTCTTATTAAATAGTGTGATGATGTGTGCAATCTGCGATAATATAGGCACAACAGTGAGGGTGTCATGGTTACAGACAGGGGAAGAGACATGGACAAATGAGCTGCAGGCTAATTTAATTTATTACAACAGATATATTTTTTCTGAGAAATGAAGCATGGTCAAATATGAAAGTGTTGTTATTCAGAATTGTGTCCTCTGAGTAAACATAGGTCATACACACCATTAGCTGTGAATGGTAAAGAGCTTAAAATAGCATCTTTGCTCAAATTGCGATTTGTTCTAAACAAATTCAGCCCTTGTGATTTCAATAAGAGATTCATGTTTGTTTGTTGTTATTTTTTTGTATGTCAAATTTACCATAAACCTCTTTGACCATTTGTGTGTGTGTCTACTACAGAGATAAGTTGTTTTCAATGGTAGGGCAATCAAAGACTCGTCACAAAGGCCCCGGGATTAAGTCACAAGCATGAAAGAACTCCATGCTGCTTTTCACGTGAACTCTGTGAAAGAAAGAACGGATGATCGGCTTGCCTGAAACGACCTTCCAGATGAAAACATAACGCAACGTCTTATTTGGTTCATTAGATGCTTAATTTGCCGCCTTACTAAGGAAAGCCGGAATTAGTCTGACCGCTCCTTGATTAACTCCCACTCACTAGTTTTGTAACAGCTGATGAATATCTGTCTGTTTGTTTGTGAAGCTATATGCTTTTTCACTTGGAATACGACATTGTTGGAGAGCAGTGTCAGGTGGCTCTAAGTCTGCTCTGTTCTTGTCGTAGATGTAAGCACGTCTGTTGGCTCTGCTGAAAGGACGTTTGCTTTTATAGTTTGTTGGATCTATTACTTGTTTTGTGAGAGTAAATGTACTCTCACAAAACACACCTGTTAGCTTGTGTGTTTCAGGAAACCAAAAATCTTTTTTTGTAATTTTTTTTTATGTCTCTCCATGCCCTTGCCAAGAATGTTTTGACAGGTTTACTGCTATTGCTTCTCCTTCAACAGATGACTCCACAATAACACCCATATGTGGAATTTATGTTAGATTTTGAAGTGACTAAACTGGCTTAGTGACAACCTACCCTTCATGCTGGATTGTCATGATATAATTTTGGAGCCTCCTTCCCATGTCCCCTTCGCAGAGCTGCCAACGTTTGCCAGGACAAACAGACATGCCGGCAGCGCAGCGGGGGTCTTGGATTACTGTGAAAAAGCAGCTAGGACTCCCCTCCCTTTCTGACGCGGGGATTCCTGTTTCAGATCTCCCTGTAAACAGCATTTAATAAGTGGTCTCGCTCGCCGGTTCACCCTGGCAAAGACAGAAACCACATGTAAGAACTACTGCATATCCTGTTTGATTTCAATAAAAGTCTCAGAGTCTTTATGGCATAATCTTTTCTGTGCATTAGTCACTTAATACATCTTTTAAAAAACACGTTGGCTGACTAGGGTTCCCTTTAACTGGAGGGGATACACCCAGGCTTTTAACCTGACTGCCCCCTTCTAACTCATCACTGCACTGTGCTTGAACCTGGACTGCGCACTCGTTTAACCCATTAATCTGCCATTTAGCCATGTGGCTTGCTTTTAAGAGGATTACAACAGGTGATGGAACTGCCTCGTCGATAGTGTCCAGCTTACTGAACAGACAATTTTATAACACTATATTTTGTGTTTAGAGCTTTAAGTGCTGTTGTGCTCAGAAAAATCCTCATGGTCTTAACAACTGCAACGGGAAATAAAATGTATAGTTCATTGCGCCACTGTTGATACGTGACCCTTTGCCAATACTGATGCATCAAGACGGTCATTTAAAACTCTCCTGTCTCCTGTGTTCCAATGGGAAAAGACCGCTTTAGATTTAGTCTCTTGCAAGATTTGTCACCGTGCGACTGAGGATGATTCAAGCTCTCAGAATGATTTGGAGAATGAGCAAATCCAAAAATGCAGTTGCACAACCTTCAAAGTGTGTTGAGGCGTTTGTTCCAGTCACGCAAACATGCATGCACAACAAAAGTTCTCCTCCCGGACGTGCCGGCACCACACCGACTCCTGCTCACAACTGGGTCACACTACATGTTTTGTGGGACGGGGTATTTTTGGACCCAGTGATTTGTGTTTCCCTCCAAGTGGCAGATAAGGACGGGGGTTTGTTGGGGAAGGGAGAGCGTAGGAAACCAGGGGGATTGTGTGTTTGCTGAATTTCTCAGCACCTTAAAGGCGACTACAACCATAAATCAGGCACACATCTTTTGACTTGAGTTCAGTGGGGGGTTATGAGGGGGAGGCATTCCAGTGTGGGTGGGTACTTAAACTTTTAAACCGAGAGTTTAATGTCTTAATTTGTTCATAATTCTCTACTAAATTACTGGCTAAAAATTTGAATAATACATTTTTCTAGATTTAAAACTAGGGTTGGTTGTTCTTGTAGCAGCCAGGTTCAAAGTGCATCTGGTGTTTTGGGAAAAGTGTTATTTTAGAGGTAAAGGGATTTAGGTCTTTCAGAGGTAGCTTTTACCTACCCGTGCATTTCATTTTCCCTTCTGCCCAGAGCAGTCAGCCATGTGCGTGTTAGTTTGCGTCATGCAGGTACATTTCTTTGTGGTGGTGGCATTTACGACCACAACTGGAGCTACACATGACTAGTGTTAGTCCCTCTGAGCGTTTACACAAATATGGGCTTTAATCTTGCCGGCTTTAACCTAAATTTTTTCTTTAATTCATTTAAACGTTGTATCCCCGTCCCTACCTTGATTATTTCTTTCCACGCACTGACTGTGGCAAATCAATAAATGACCTGTTATCAAACAGTGTAGCCCTTAATTCAGTGTTTAAGCTCTCTGTCTGCTCATGTGCTTTTTTGTGTGCCTTTGGTTGGGACTGGCTTTGCAACCTCAAGTCATTTAATTACATATTGATCTTCCAAGATAAAGAAAGCAGCTTCATTTGAAGAGACAGGAAAATAATTTAGGTAGATTCAAATCATTGTTTTTTATTTTAAATTTGTCATGTTTTCTAAACATTACAACAATAAAGCCACAGCATAAAATACCATTAATAAGATACTTTTACTTGATTGTCAGTGCTGCACATAGACCAAGAATAAATGTTATACATTGAAATAACACAAAAGTGAAATTATATATTTTTCATCTTATTTTTGTGTTCCATCTTATCCCACAATCTCAGAGACTCGCTCTCAAACCGATGACGCCTCCATCTTATTGAAGTATTCCTGCGAAAAACCCGTTTTTATCTTTGCGCAGCGCAGCCATGCAGTGTTTGTCATCTTAAAGCTCGTCAGTGTCAAGCTTAAATTGTTTGCCGTGTGTCAGAAATTCAGGCTGCCGCTGAACAACAGTTGTCAGCCGTATGGGAATAAGAGCAAATTGCTGTTTCACAGCCCCACTTCTTCTTTTATCTCCTACACTCAGCTGGAATATGAACCTCCTGAGAGTTGGAGAGAGCTGTCACTGTGCACTTTTGTTACGACAAGATAGAATTAAATGCAGCTGCATGTATATAAAGGCACATTTTAGAAGAAATTTGAGCACATTCATCATAAATTTAGTGTCACTTGGTTCGATATAATATATACAATCTTTTAATTAATAGCATGGTTTCTTCTTTTAGAGCTCTCTTTTTGTATCAGTGAAACGTGGGCTTGTTTCCCAGACGTTTCTCCTCCTGAATTCTCCATTTGTCTCTGTGCCCCCCTCTCCAGGTTGATGTTTCCTCACCGGTCGCCCCCAGGGTCCCTTTCAAGCTTGACTGCCGACAACTCGCCACCTTTGTCCGTCTCCTGAGTATTGATCTCCGGTATCTCGACAAGATCAGTGCAAAAGGTTCCATCGTGTCAGCCAGCGGTCGAGCTGAGCACCTGGGCCCACTGCCCAGGCAGGACTGCACCACAATGGACACAGAGTCAACCTACTCGGGCTATTCCTACTACTCCGGCCGGTCCCGGGGATCCCATAGGCACGGGTGAGTCCCAATATCACTTTCAAACCAAAACACAAGTTTGTGCACATATATTTATTTCAGACTATTTTCTTCCTTGTTTGTAAATATACTTTGTTTTCACCAACATCATAATTTTTAAGCTAATTTCAATTTGCCTGTAGCCTATTTTTGTTATTCTAACTCTTAATAATTCAGCCCTACGATAATGGCTATGCAATAGCTTCAAAATCATTTCAGTGTTTTTTTGAGTTGGGAAATGACCCCTCTTTCATAGACTCCGCAGACAAAAAGGAAACATGAATATGCATTTTCTAAATTTCAAATAAAATGACAACTTCTCTGCTCTTCCCTTGTGCTTTCCTGTCCCTGGCTTTTACCGTCCGTATCCCTCCAGCCCTCTACTCCACTGCTCATGTATGTCTGTCTCTCCTGGTGGAGCCCAGGGCCAGCGTGGGCACATTAGCCTGTCAGCGGTCAAATGGCGGTGGCTGACAGGCCTCAGGAAGGCAGCGGGAGACAGGTGCTGAAGAGGCCCGGCTGACTGATGGCTCAGCGGATACGTGGAGAGCCTGAGAGGAGATGAGAGCCTCTCCCTTGTCAGTGGCGGCCCCCTCCTGCTTTGGTCACCATATATATCTTATTTGCTGCCACCTGTTGTAGGTTCAGATCCTTTGCTTCCTTCAAGGACCTCTGGAAACATGAGAGCGTGTATACATGCTTTTTTCCAGACCTCTCTTCTCTTAAGTCTCTTTGTATCATTGTCCTGTTTCCCTTTCACTCCTTATCGCTTGTCTTCGGTATCTCTTCCTCCTCCATTTCCCATCTTACCCTATCCTCCGCTCATTTTCTGCTCCCATGTGTCCTTTGTGATGCAGCAGCTGCCCCTTTCTGGTTTGTTCTTGACCTCTCCCGTGTATCGTCTTCTCCTTCCCCCTCTTAAATGGATTCCATGCCACTCTCTTACGAAGAGTATGCGCTGGTGTATCACTTGTCCGCTCTGCTCTCACCCACATTCCCTCGAGGAGGAATGTGCTCTTGTGGCTCCCAGTGACATGGAGCTAGAGCGTTCCCACTCGGTTTTGACAGAGGGAAGAAGTCAGCTTTGAAAAGTGGTGGTGACTGTGACATTGGCACTGAGCCTTTGCCCCTTCTGCGTCTCCTGTTTCTTCAGCTTTTCAAATGTGCGTTACAATATTGAAAGGGACATATGGGCATCCCCGCCAGGCAATTTTTCTGCTCCTCAGCTCCTTCTAGAACTGTGCCAAGGCCGCCAGCTGGTCTCTAATTTGATAAACAAAAGCAAATTGTTGCCTTTGAAACCCCTTGCCATTCCACATCTGAAGGTAATCTTTTTACACTGCAGGGTGCCATGCATGAAGCGGTTCTGCATCACCATGTTCTAATTACACTAATGCTGGAGATAGCAACAGTGTGTTTGACACTTGTGTGCATACATTGTGTTGCAGAACTTTACCAACATTACCACTGTTGTGTCTATGTAGGCATGTGTGTTTCTGAATCTATTTTAAAGTTTCAGATGTAATTAAATAGATAAAAAAGATGAGTTGGCCGTACGTTTCTCTGATTCCTGTCTTCCCCTCTGTTGATGCCAAATTCCATGGCTCCTCACTGGGAGCAGTCCGTTCATGAACAATGCATCTTGTACAATGTTGAAGCAAAACATGCTGATAATAGCCATTTTCTTTGTTTGCATGGAGTAGATCAGTATAATTTCCCTCTGACCAACGCCAGCTGTGGTTAAACAAAACAGTAATAGTCAAGGAAGGAAGTTGTTTCAGTGTTATGGATGTGAGAGTGATGCTCATTCATTTTTCATTTAGCTAGAATCCAGACCTGTATAACGAACCACATTGATGAGCATTAATAGGATTTGGACTCCTTCTGCACATTACCACATGACCTCTTGAGAGCATGAGACATTTGTGAATAAAATCAAATCATGCTGCATGCTTAGGAATGGTTATCTTGTCAGTTATTTGCTTGAGCTGGATGTAGGAAGGTTACTATAGTTTTTGCTTTTTTTTCCCCAACAGTTCTGAATATTCTGATTGTTTTACATGGAAAATCTCACATTAGCAATTGCTAATGTGGAAAATTACTTTTTCTGATTGGTATAACTTCAATTAAAGTAGCCCACAGTATTCACATGGCACCAAGTGAGTAATTCACGCAAATTCCTGCCAAATCTGCATAACATTTAGACTTCAGATTAGACTTCTTTCTGCGTCAGTGCATTTATTAAGATGTTTCTGCACTATAAAAATATGTATGTGATTTTTATTAATATGGTACTGTGTGTGTGAGTATTCTTATTCCATGTTCTGAATACTTTGGGTGTAGTTTGTCCTGATGCACTGTGGGTTATTGGGAAAATCAACAGAATTATTGTGTCACCTTACCCTGCATTTATCAACATAAAGTTAATACTGGAGTTTAAAATGCTCTCACTCAACACTGCTGGAACCCAGCTCTTCATCTGAGAATCAGCAGCTCTGTTCTCCAAATGCTTTTCTAATTGCCTAATTTCTTTCTTCCACTTGTCTGAAAATGAGTTTGAAAAGACTTAGGGGAGTGTTTGGTTTCTCAGTTTTGACTTGGAGTCATGATGACCCATTTGGCAGGAGGTAGCGTCCCACAGCACGTTTGGCTCACAATTTCTGCGTCGGCACAAAGCTGTGTCACACAGGTGTGTGGGTTGGCCTGCCAGCCAGAAAGAGAACAAATTGGTCCTCAGACAGTTTGGCGTGCCCCGCTAGTTGGCTTCACTTTGCTGCTGCCACCCTGCCTCTTCTTCTCGGTGTGAGGTGGAGAATGTGATCACAGACACTCATTCTCAGGTGTTAGATGGAAACAGTGTTTCCGGGGCCTAATTGGCACAATTTTTCCTGAACTTGCCAGGTATCTGTGCTCTCACAGGACCCCTCCCTACTCCCCACTCTTCTAAAAAGCCATCCCCATTTCAGGGATCCACGCTGAGAGTCAAATTCCATTAATCAAATCATAGCAGCGCACACTGTTGGAATACCAACAAGGCTGTGCATGGTAATGAGGCAGGAAGGATGTGGGAAGGGGGAGGACGATGAGAAGGTGTGTATGTTGGGAAAAAGGGTTATGCACCGTGCTGTTGCCCCAGAAGCTTGCTGAAGGGCGAGTGAGAAATCTGGTTAGGGGAGGGGTCGAGCGACAGAGGCCGATCTGTTCAAAGTTCTCCTGGATGCCCACAGGTCTGGGCCCTGTGCACATTCTCAACACCGCACACTGTGACTCACGCTGGCTGTTTGTTCAAGACTCATCACATTTACAACTTCTTCTGATACATCTGGTGTCATGTCTAAGACAAGAACTAGCTGTTGCGCTTTGTTTTGGGCATGACTTCCAGAGTGAATCATAGTTTGCCTGGTTATAAATGTAGCTAAAAATAGACTTTTGTTTGTGAACAGTGGTGGCTTGTAGGTTGTGGCTCATGTCACTTTCACAAAGAGCTCCACCTCTCGGCATTAAGTAGCAGTAGGTGGAGAAGTAGTAACAAGGAACCAAAAGATTTGAAATAAATTAATAGCTGTTTGGTTTTGTGTTGGGCTAGAACAATCAATGGCTATGGTTGTGTTTGGTTGATGATTTAGCTTAGGTAGTCAATGGGTAATAAAGTCAAAGTTTCGAATGATGGGTTTTTGTCTTTCATTTTACACTATAAAAAGCTTTTAAATTCTCTCCTAGTTTGTACCCACAGTCCACCATGATTGTAATGCAACTGTCTGCCTCACCGTTATGACCCGGTGCTGCAGTGCTGTTTATAATTCCACTCATGATCACCTCTTTTTGAGTCCTGTTACTCCTTCTTGCCTGTTCTCACTCTTTGCCAATTAATTGTCAGAGAACATTTGACTTGTAATGTCCCTTTGTGAAATAAACGTGCCTACAGTGATGACAGCAGCCATAATGACATTTAATGCATTAACCACATCTGTAATGTATTTAAAGGCCTTCCTTGTTACCTTGGATTTTTCATATAAGGTTGAAAAGTGAAGTGTTATGTTTTATATTATTGGATTTACTGTATCTAATAGTTACCTAAAAGTGATTTACTGTGATTTACTGAGATTTGGAACATGAGATGCATTCAAATCAGTGCTGAAAGGAAGTGTAAGAATAAAGACAGAAACAACCCAGCTAACTCTCTTTATTCAAAACACTTGGATCCAACACAAGTCTTTTATACTGCAGCCCTGCATTGCTGTCTATTACTCTGTTTCCTTCATTACCAGAGGGCAGGATATCCTGTACATTATGACCTATGAAGTGTGTGAGAGAGCAATCAATGGACAATATGGAGTCATTATTTATGTGCTCAGTGTATTTCAGTTTTTATGTTGTTGCTATTTTCCCTCTCATTGTAAGCGTTGAGACAATAAAGTTTATAAGAAAGGGTGACAAATAAAACCGCAACGTGATTTCTAAATTAAATTTGACACCTTTTTCAGCGTTGCTTATACAAACGCATTAACTCAGCAATGAACTCAGAGAGAGAGAGGAAGGGAAGTCAATTAGTATTCAGCCAAACAGCATCGTAGCCTTCTTAATCCTGTGCCTGCCAGGTCTGTACGTTATAAAAAGAAGGGCACAGATGAGGGATTAACTGTGGCCGTGGTACTGGAGCCGCTGCGAGGGCACGGTGCCATGTGTCCACGGCGACGGAGCCCGGTGCATGTGGAGACCCTCTGTTCACGCTCTACACAGGATTAGGGCTGTGAGTGCACGAGGTCGGCCCGCCTAATGGAGCTCATATGTTGGAGCTCACGGGAACAGAGGGCCTCGCAGAGACGGAGGAGAGAAGGGGGGGGGGTGCGACGCAAGGAAGGATGCAGGAGGGAAGGCGCTATGTGGGCCAGAGTTCATGTGCGCTTGGTAAATCCATTCACAGTTATCGGAAATGAGAAAAAAAGAAACAATGCACAGTTTAATTTGTCCACCTTCTCAGCGGGAGGAGCTCTGGTCTTATCTGACTCCAACAGAAGCTGTCTAACTCTCTATACTGTATTTGGCCACTGTTCCTATACAGTTATTCTCTATAGAGGGCTTGTGACAAAAGCAATTGAAGACATTATATTTTACAGTTGCTGTTTGCTGAAAACCTCTATTTTAATTTTCTAATATATAATCATGGACATGGTCAATAAAAATGCCTGGAATCACTTACGTATATTGTTGTCACTGTCATGCAAGTTAGTTAATAAAATAAATATTTTTCTAAAGCCATGATGCTTGTATAAAACTAAACATATTGTTTTGTTTTTCCAGAGAAAGAAGCCGTGACCGCCACAAATCCCGCAGTAAAGACAGTCGCTCCGAAAAGTCCGTTACCATAAACACGCCGCCTGCAGAACCGCTGCTGGGAGACTCTTCTGTACGCGGGGAACCGGTCCAGGTAAGTCTCGCATGGCCTCGTACCACACTATCACCACTCTGTCAGAAAACCTCCATTTCCTGTGGATAGATGAAGTCTGGGGATTTGGAGTGCAGGAGATTTATAAGCCACTAGACAAAATGAGGTGGAAAATAATTGTATTTATGTGCATTGGCAAGCCATCTGGTATTTCAGGGCAAAAGTTAGAAGGGCAAAGATATATACTCCCTCCTATTATACCAAAATCTGCAGCAGGAGACTTTCCCCACACAAACAAAACGGGTGTCTTCTATCAAATGTTGTCATAATCCTTTATTGAGGAAAGAAGGTAATCATGGTTTTGGAGTTTATTGGCTCCAAATAAAACAGAAGTGAAGGAGATTGTGTCATATCAGTTGGGCTGCTTGGATACAAGTTAAAACATGACATGTAAGTCAGCACTCGGGGGATACAAGGGTTTCTAGTCCAATGACAATAGTTTTTTTTTCTGCTTCTGTGTGGTATATTCTCTACCTGACATGACAAAACCACTGTTTACACTCATTCTGTCAGCCGAACATGACTACACAAGAACACATTATCAAAATAAATGGCATCTTCCATTTTTTGAGCCACATGAAGAATTTATCTTCCTTTTTCCTCTTCAAGGCCTGCTGTCCATTTACAGCTTGGTTTTCTCACGTTATTGTTGATTATGTCTGTTTTAAAAAGCAGAGCTCAACTCTGCTTATAATTAATTTATTTGTGAAAGGCTGCCTTATCTAGATTGTGATTATCAGATGTAGCCGTGATGAGAAATTGATTTATTTCCTGTCTGTCTGAGCCTTAAACACGTTCAATAGACAAATAAGAAAGACGTTGGAGTTCTGGCAGCATTTCTAAGCTAGAAATGTCTGGCACCGTGGCCTTCATCAAGACTTTGGCTTAAACCCCGCTGAAGGGAAAACATACACACAATCATCCTCTGCTATTGACCTAGTTGGCGCTCACTTTTCCTGGTGGCAAGACTTGTTAGCATGCAATGCCCACGTACTGTGAAAGTTCTTCTTTGTATCATGTGTGTCTAATTATAACACATGAGAGCAGGGGAGCACAGCTATCCTTAGTATTTGCTCTTCATATCCTATTCATGCTGCGGCCTGCTGTTGTGCCGCTGACAGGGCGGGACTGTTTGGCTTTAGTGTGAGTAATCAGGGCCACCGATTCCACTGAGAAAGAGGCTCAGCTTAAAATTGTGTGTGTGTGTGTGTGTGTGTGTGTGTGTGTGTGTGTGTGTGTGTGTGTGTGTGTGTGTGTGTGTGTGTGTGTGTGTGTGTGTGTGTGTGTGTGTGTGTGTGTGTGTGTGTGTGTGTGTGTGTGTGTGTGTGTGTGTGCGTGAGCGTGCGCGTGCTTGCGTGCGCTGTTGAGCATATGCATGTGGTATTTTGTGTCTGCATGCGTCAGACTTGTATCAGAGTGGAACTGCAGTGTTCATTACGTCGGGAGTTAATCAGAGTGTTGGCTGACGGAGCAGCGCGGCGCTCCAGGCAGGGCTGTCCTCACACTCTTCAACTGAAGTTTCCCATCACCAACATGTGTTTGAGATGCATGTCTATGTAAAATAAAGTGAGATGTTTTCACTTTAAATTGGCTCATAGTAGTGTTCCTTTTGGTGTGTACTAAACTAAAATAAACTAAATAAGCCTCAGTTTATTTGTGTTATGTGTAGAAGTATTATCATCAATACAAACCTGTTTTTATTTTGTCGATAATTGCTTTTTATGTTTGAACAGAGCACATCCAGCATGTTTGAATTTAGGAACAAGGCCAAAGCTCCGGGCGGTGTACTCATCTGTTAATGTGAATACTTACTGAATAGTGTAATCTTGACGTGGGCTACTGGTAGACTATGAGAAACTTCTCTTATGACTGTATTCTTGGTTTGATTTTGAGGTAGACAGTCCCTGAGTTATTTTGAGTAATGGACTCAGTTTATTAAAGTTGTGGATATCTGAGTGCATTGTAAGAAAGACTGGAGTAGGTCAACAGGGGCCAAACATGTCATGCCAGCTTTGCGGCATTGTGTGAGGTGTCAAACCCGGAGAAATGTGATATGTTTAAACCAGAAAGCATTTTCTGAGTATTAGCACCTTCTGATCCTGATTCTGTTTGATGAGAGAAAGTAGAGTTGAGATTATATTTAGAATGTGCTTTTAAATTCATTCTGGGGCTGACTAGATATAACTTCTGTTCTTGTTTTTTAACCATTGTGTCACAGAAATTGGATATTCAAATGCACCATTTATTTTTGGTTAACATGTGATATTGTATATTTGTTTTGTATCTTGCCAAGACATAATTTGGTATTTTCCACAAATATCCGTGAACAGTTATTTGACAGTTTTCTTTGGTCGCAGTGCCAGAGCCTCTTTTTTTTACCCTCATCCTTCCTTATCTTAAGCCCCTCAACGTCCTGCAGTGTCATCTTCTGCTAATGTGCTCCACATCTCAATTCATTCTAAGCAATTAAAGTCAGCTGCTGCTTTGAGATGTCGGAGTGATGACTTTCTGTACTGTATGTCTCTGGTTCAATGGCATCAATGGTATCAGCTTAATGTGTTTCTTGTCAATGAGGAAGACACTGTATTTCTTGGTAAAGAATTATCAAGAGTAATTTTTTTTCAATTAATTTTCCTTTAGACTAATCCACAAATAAGTCTGACTCTGAACCCACCTACCTCACTCACTAACACACCGACAGTATTGTGCCAACGGCTGTTCTGTGATGCCTCGGTGTTCACTGGGTTAGAAGCAATGGACTGAGAGTGCTGCTGAGGAAAAAGGCGAGCACAGATTGAGAGGAGACGCCTTGAGGGAAGGAAGCTTAAAAGGAACCGAGGAGGCAGTGAGCACGGACAATGGGAGATACGCAACTCTGTATAGAAGCTGATGGCACCTAATTGGAGTGTTATTTTATTCACAAAGAGGAGGGGGTTCAGATGTTTATTTTTTGTGCTCTTCCACCCTCTCTCCCCATCCTTGTCAGGACATCCCATGTGATCATCACTCCCCTCCTTCCTTTTGCTCTGCCTCACTGTCTTTCTCTATAAAGCCCTTTACATTAGGTGGCATGTAAGTGTACACCACCTCCTGAGGCATTATGGGAGTTTTTTTTTTTACTATAAAGCTGGATAAAGCAGTCTTGGCTACAGCGGGGCATCAGAGAGGTCACTCGGTCTAGGATGGATCAAGGGAATGAGAGGAGCAGCTGAACACATCTGGAGACTATGTTTGAGTGAAGTGGGCTGACATTTAGCTTTTACAAATGGAGGATTTGTCAGTGCAGGTGCCACCAGTGATGGAGGATGAGGTGTTGCAGGTGCTCGAGGTGTGTAAGGCTATGGAGGAGATGAAACAAGTCATTGTCACCACCTTAGATGAGGACTCTATCAGTAACTCACCTCAAATAGCAAGCCCTGCACCAGGATCCAAGCTAAGCCAGGTAATGTTTGACAAGCGGCAGGTTTCTACATCTGCTGTGCATCTTTCCTATTGTATGTGATGAAACGTGTGCGTGACTCAGGAGACAGGCCTCTTCAAGCATGAAGTATGCTCTTACATAGGTGTATGTGTGCATTACACTATAAACTTTATAGAGGTGTCTCATTCTCATTGTGGCTCTTTATGTTCTTTTTCCCTGGTTGTTAAGTTTAGCTGTGGAAATCAAAACCTGGTCATTAAAAACATCCTTGCTAATTTTATTTTCAAATCCCATTGCTCACTTGTGGATGCTTCCATATGTAAATCTGTATATGATAATTATTAGCGTAACTTAAACTGCTCTAACTTAACGTACCTGCCAACACATTTCGCCATTCTTCAATTTGCCCGTCTCACATTATCTTGAAGTGCATCACCTGTTATTTATTTTACATGCTTCTGTTTCTTGCTCTGACATGCTGTTGGCAGCTTAGTGCACTGTCCACACTTTGAACAAATGTGGCTTTAAATGGCAGTATAGAACACTAAAGAGGGCATGTTCACTGTGGCTTTACTGTACACCTTGTCTCCCAGGAGTGAGTAGAGTGCACTTGCTCCTGAGCCTGGGGTTTTGTTTACAGTCCACGACTTACAGCAGACACAGAAATGAGCATTACTAGATTTTTATTTACTGCAAGAGATTATACATATTTATCTCTATTGGGTAAAAAAGAGAAAAGACTATCAAAAGCTTTTTAAAATGCAACCAATGCACTCTGCACAGTTCTTATGACTTACATACAACATATAGCCATAAACTGTACTGTACTCTATATAAGCTTTTGTGTTCAATGAAAGTACGAGTCGTATTAAGTGAGTGTATATTCATTTTAAAAGCTTCACACTTGCTTTGACTTGAAATCCTTCTTTTTTTCTAAGTAGCTACCATCTGTCGTAAATCAGTTTAAAGGTTAATACGTCTAAAAATCAATATCTGAGCAGGGCAGGGTTATAAGGCTCTAAGATCAGAAGGCACTGTTAAAGTCAGTCCTGTAATATAATCTGATGCATGAGTATGTGCGCTGCTAGGATGTGTTTAAAGCTCAGCAGCCCCTGTCTCATATTGCACTACTTTGCAGCCTTGCCAAATGTAAATCAAAGAAATACTTTAATGGCACATTCTTTGTCTTATCGGCTGCTTTCTCCATGCTTTTGAAGCTGCCCAATTTTAACCCAGCCTGGTCTGCTTCCACGTGGAAAGTGATGGGGAGAGATTTTGTTTGACTTCTACACATGGCCACTGTTAAGACTGTGGCTGATTAACAATCTTTTGTTTTTCTTTACTTCGGTTTTCCTGAATGAGTAGCCCTTAATGCTTTCTTTAGTTTAAGATTTGAATGTGCCTGTGCAAATAAGCTTTGAGCTAATAACCTTTTTCTATAGCGCTGCCAGTGGTATTAACAGTTGAATGTTAACACAGTGTATTTATCATACTAGATTGGTAGATTATGAAACTGTCTGAGAATAAAGGCAGAAGCTATGTGTACACTCCAAAGCGTGATTAACTCATTACCAGCCGTTGTTATTGTTGTATTGATATGTTGACAATGTAACATTACCTGGTACAACCTGAAGTGACCTCTTCTCTCATTCGTTAGTGGCAGCGGCGAACATGCCATTCCAAGATTCTGCGTCATTCTCTAATTCTGTGGTTTCGTCTCCTTGAAGAATCTCTTGTAAAACAGTCTTCAGTGTGAATTAATCCCAGCAGACATGACACAGGAGTGAATCTGACAGGTGGTTTGCTCACACTGGATTTCTCACATTGGTTTGCCTGTGCCGTAATCATGGCGCCCTTCACAGCTCGGCCGTCTCTGGATCAATCTGGCTCTTCTGTAATTGGCTCACTGCCTTACCATTGAACCTTTCTGTTCTCGGTTTTCGCTCCTGCTACAGCCTCTTATCTCATGGGCTTTTTCCGTGCTGCTCCAACTTCAAGTGATAAATGGGAATGGGCCTGAACCAGATCACGTAGTGGTGATTGGTTAATCCCGCCAGGAAATGTGGGTCACTAATGTCTATTTTTAGAGTTGCTGGCTGAGGGAAAGCCCAGGTAGAGATGTAAGGATGTACCAGCAATACGGTGCAAAGCATGAGCACAATTCAATAAAATTAAACTTACTTAAAAGCATGTTTTTTCGATGTGTGTACTTGTATTATTTTTTGGGATATCGTGTGAAAAGAACAATGAACTTGAACTTGTTCTGCGGAGTGATTTAGAGCTTTGTCAGTGAGCCAATGAGTGAGTGCTGATGAGAGAGTCTGAGCCGCGAGGCATGAGGTGTTGTGATTGGCGTCTCCCCTGAGTGTTCATGTGGTTGGAGAGACACTCCTCCCTTAAAACTAATGTCTATTGATTTCCTTTCTCAGATAGACTCACAAGCCGGGTTTGTCTTCACCAGCCAGACGGTTGTCAGACAAGATTTAGACTCTGTAGTCTGTCAACACTAAACAAGAAAGACGCCTGTACAGGGTCCACATGGTTTATTTGTTTTGTAATGTGCTGTACATTTCTTTCTTTATATATTATTTTAAGCAGGATGGACAGATGATCCTTCTGCAAATCCAACATTTAGAAGCAGACGTTTCTACTCTCTGCCTTATAAAAATGTTGAAGCTTCACTGCAGCAGTAAAACTGGTTACTTGTGATGCCTGTGGATTTTGTAAATCTGTGTTTAACTGATGCTGTTTCTCTGCTCTTGTAAAACACTCATGTCTGCTAATACAAAGAGGAAATAATGAGGCATGCTTACTTTTGTTCTCCGTAGGGGAGAGTGTCTACATGAGAGTAAACAGCCTGTTGCATGAGTCTCTGTGGAAAAGCTGAGAGCCTCTCCAGTGTGCTTCTCACATTATTAATGAAGAGGCTTTCACTGGTCTATTCCAAAAACTCACTCACTTGAAATGACCGGACTGAATCATGAATTATTTATGTTTGTGTGCGCGCCATCACTCTCATTGTTCCAGTGTGAATCCTCAGGATTTTATGTGTTTTTAAAATAAATAAAAATTAATAGCTGTCCACTCACTTGAACTCAAGCTGCAGTTAAGTCTTTACTTTTTGACCCTTTGAGCCACCATGTCACATTCATGTAGTGTCCGTTTGCCTGCCCAGGAGATTCCTTGGTCATGATGTTTGAGGTTTTAAGAGCTGTGCCGACAGAGAGATGAAAATTTACAACCACGTTGTCAGGTCAAAGGTCAGCTGAAACTGAGACAGTTTGGAGTGCTGGTCGGAGCTCATCTGAGAGACTGTACTTGAAACTTATCTTGATAAGTGAACAGTTTGCATGCCTTCTTCTGTGATTGACAGTGATGCTAAAGATAGACTGTGTCCTCGGGCCACAGGCAAATAAGATATCACATTAACACTGACCAAACAATTTACCTCAACAAAATGTTTTCAAATTGGCATTGCTGGATTCAACCTTCGACCAATACAAAATGACAAAATGATGTATTGCTGTATTGCTGTATTGGTGATTTATACTCTGAAGGTGGATTCTCTCTTGCTGTAAAGGCGACCTGAGTATGCTGCCTGGTTCCTCGTAGTGCTCTGCTTCATCTCATTCTTTGCTGCTGTTTTAACCCTGAGGCCAGTGGGACCCTCTCCATCGCAGTGCACCATCCGGCTGCAACACCCAACCCCCTCACCCTAAAGTGTTCATAATGCATCTCTTGCCAACCCTCTGTCAGCTCCTCTCTACTGGTGCAGTGTTAATGGCATTGATATAATCCGCTATAAAAAGATTTCTACAAGTGTTAAATGCAGGAGCCTTTGCAGGTTGTTAATGTCACCTTTGGGTGAAAGAAAAATGTGTTATTGGATAATCCTGTTGATGGAAGTTCATTATGTGCACTTTAGCTGGTAGTGGCTGTGCTCACAGATCTGCCACGTTATCCGTGTGTTATGACTAACGTGTAAAGAGTCCTTATCTTTGTTGTTGTAACGCTTAGCTCTGACACTGCTGACCTTCATCTGCGGAAGCAGTCAGAGCCAGACGTCAGAGGAGCCCAGTTGGCAGTTTGCACTGTTTTCTTTTTCCACTTCCTAGCTCCTATTCCTTTCTTTTTTACATGCTTCAAAATAACCTCTATTTTCTTTGTTGAGCGTCTGCTTTAGCTAAAGGCAAAAATGGTGGATCTTTGTTGGATATGTCTCTGCTTCAGACAAATGTTATAGTGCAGCCAATGTGGTAACCTACAGTAAAATGTTAAATGTAAATACCCTGACATAATCTCATATACCTGACACTAAACATACTCATCTATATTGTAAATAAACAGAAATTCATAACAATTTAATCATTCGCTAGACCTGGTGAATACAATATGAATTAATTCCATTTTTTTTCTTTTTCATGATTAAAGGATGACAACTGGGGCGAGACCACCACGGCTGTCACAGGGACATCGGAGCACAGCCTCTCTCAAGAGGACATTGTCCGCATCACAAAAGACCTGGAGGACAGTGTGGGGCTGGACTGTCGCCGTTACTTCACGCTGACACTGGCTGCAATTCTGGGTCTGTTGGTGTTCCTCACGCCGCTGGCCTTTTTGGTGCTGCCCCATCTGTTGTGGCCAGAGAAGTTGCAGAGCTGTGGACGGCCTGTGAAGGCCTCTTCATCTCAGTGGCCTTTAAACTGCTCATCCTGCTGCTGGCCGTGTGGGCGCTCTTCTTTAGGCCACCGCGTGCTGGACTACCAAGGATCTTTGTGTTCAGGGCGCTGCTTGCTGTGCTAGTGCTACTGTTTGTCATCTCCTATTGGCTCTTTTATGGAGTCAGGATTCTTGACTCACAGGTGAAAATTGCAAATCAAATACACTAATAATTTAGGGAATTTATGCAGATATCTAGCCTGTAACTTGATATTTTATCTTCTCTTAAAAACAGCAGCAGGTTCCTCCTTTCTTTAAAAGTTCCTTACAGCATAATTTAGCGCTTACTCCCAAAATAAAATATAGTTTGAATTTTGGACTAAATGTGTCTAAACATTCACGTGCGCTACATCATGTCTCGCACGTCTTTCCTACAGGAATAACGTTAGCTTCAGTATAAGTGCCACATAGTTTAATCAACATGTGGCTCTTTCAGGACGACAACTACCAGGGGATAGTGCAGTACGCTGTATCCCTGGTGGACGCTCTGCTATTCATCCACTACCTGGCCATCGTGCTTCTCGAGCTCCGGCAGCTGCGACCATATTTCTGCGTGTGTGTCACGCGATCCACGGACGGTGAGACCAGGCACTACAACCTGGGACAGCTCAGGTGAAAAGAATTTTATTCCTTTAACAATGTTACCCATTTTTAGTAAATTGCCGGCCTGCCTTCATCTCCTTAAATCAGACAATGAGAAAGCTAATGAAAGAGACAAGACAGATAGAGGCAGCTGGGCTCATCTAAGGCACCAGGGCAGTCCAGGAAAACACAATCAGATGGAGCAAGAGGAGAAGAAAGTACGAGAGGAATCTTGGAGAGATGTAAAACTGGAACAAAACAAGTGAGAGAAATAGAAGATTAGGAAGTGTGAATTGGAAGACGAAGGTAAAGAATTTGCACAGAAGTAGCCATGTAAAAGCCAGGGGAAAGGGTAGATGATTTAGAAGATGAGGGAGTGACTGTAAGGATAAAGCCAAGAAACTGTGCCAGCCGAAGAAAATGAAGGGTGGGGAACACTTCAGAGAGGAAACTCCTCGGATAAGAGCTGCACACAGTGGGCATAAAACAGACCCATGAGGTCAGAGAAAGTTAAAGAGAAAGAAGCAGAGGAAGAAGGATTAATAGTTAATGTGGGGTTAGTGCTGAAGAATCCTAAAATGTATGTGGGAATGGAGAGAAAGGAAAGGCGTGTGTGTGAGTGCGTGCGTTATCAGGAAAGAACAGCTCCGACCTGACCGACCAGGTTTTTTATGACCTTACTGTCTCTGAGGAAAAACAGGAAGATCCCATTTTAGCTTGAGCGGCTTAAACGCAGCACCGCTCCCGTTGAGCCCCGGTATCAATATGCAACCCCCAGATCTCACGTGCATTCCTGCTCCAGGGTCTCTATAAAACCTGAAGGATTTATAGAGAGCTGCTTTATGACAGGATGGATGAAATGCAATCCTACATCAGCTGTAATGGTGTCTCGTCTGGTTTTGAGTAGAACTTTGAGGAAGACCGCTTCAAACTTTGAAACCCCGCAATTCTTTGTGGATAATTCAATTTTAGTCAAATGTCAACCCAAATGGTAAATTTGACTAGCTTCACAATCAATTACAGGCACAATCAGTATCACTTTTGTCATTGTTAGCATTTCTGTTTTCCATTAGAGACCTGTCATATTATTTGAAAAACTGTCCGACAATCCAAAATACTTGCACTGTCCCTACAGAAGCTCTTAACACAAGAGTCTATTTATTTCCGTTGTGATTGTGCATTGTTCACAGCAGGTCAGACATGTGTGCCTCTGCTTGTGTAATGCCTGCTCGATGTGTTCGCCGGCTGCCTTGGGGATGTTGTCCTTTGTAAACTGTGCCATTCATCCGCACTTGGCCGGCAGCGGGCCTGGCCTCGCTGTGCCGTCCGTCTGTGACTGTAAACACACGGCTAATTAGTGCTCCCTGCAGACCAGAGCGGGGCATCTGGTCAGCCCCGACGCACAAGTACACCAACACGGACACACACGCATGTGCACGCCTAATTGGACTATATACATGTAAATGACTTATTTAACAACAAACGAGCTTATTGTGGGAAACAAATCTGGATTTCATCTGCGCTCCTGCTGCTGACGATCCAGTTCTTCTGGCGTCCATCCCCGGTCTTATCATAAAGGAGACCCTGCCTGCCTGCGCCCCTTGGCCCTGAAGGCACGTCTCTGTTTGTCTGGCCTTTGATGCCAATCTGACGGCCAGAGGAAGCCTTTCTGCCCCCTTCAGATGAGAAGATTTAATATCAATGCATTCCTTTGTGAGGAACAGGGTTTAACATGTTCATTCCTTTAAAGTGTTACATTCCATAACTTCTGAGGAGATGGTCAGCTGTGGGGCGAAATATACTTTACTGGACGTGTGATCTTCATCTTGTCTGAGTTCACATTCTTGTTACATTCCTTTTTATTTATTTTTTCAATGTTGCCTTGTAGCTCCTACAAGGCAACATTGTCACATTTTTGTCACACAAACATTGTCAAGTTTTATGTCATGTTTGCTTGGTTTAATAATTGATTAAATCTCGGCCAGGCACTGCACTGTGACTCAGACCTTAGCTTTCAACAATGGATTGGCCTATAGTCTTTTAAATAAAAATGGCTCCTAATGCAGGTCTTTGCTAATTAAGTTTAGGGAGCTGTGGTAGGAAATGAGCTCTGTTTGTGGCCTGTCTGCCCCTTGAGTGTTGTCCTGCACTGTGCTCTCACATGTTCTATTTCTATATCAGCATCGGATAGTTTCTTTGGATTATTTTAAGGCTTTCGAGATAATCAGAACAATTGCTTGCCTGTTGTTCAGGGAATTACCAGTGCACATCATACGACTCGGATGCCTGTTTGTGATGTTTAAAGAAATCTAATGCTTTGCTATAAGTGCTGTTTCAATTCAATTTACAATACGACGAGCCACAATTGTGTTTGAGCCCTGCATTAATTCTCTACTGTATATTTTTTATTGTTCTCTGCTGTGAGCCATGCTTGAAGACTGTAATCTGACAAGAGTTCAGAAAGACATAGATGGAGAGGTTGTGGGGATGTTCTGAAAAGATAATATGCCGCACATGATTCAGTATGTGCCTCTCTTGCTGTGTATTAAATTAGATCTCTAGGTCTGAGCATGAAGCACTGAGGGCTCGCAGAAAGGATGAGACTAAATATGTCTTGTTTTTGTTGATTGATTGGCACTTTTCAGCAAACCGTGGTATTTCTAACACTCTTTCCACTCCGATTGCATGCGTCCACACCTTCCATCACATTATTATTTCAGACTGACATGTTAAGACACCGGCCATGTGTACAGTATTATAGTTATAGAGGACAAGACCTGGCATGCTGCTTGATCCCTGATGCAAGCAATAAGATCCTGGCTAGTTATTATTTCTCTTGATATGTATGTATGTGTATTTCTCCTGAATTTTTGTTGCTCAGCCGTCACACAGCCATATTTTGCGTTCGTCTTGTGATATAGATTTGATTTTAACTGCAACCATATTAAATGCGTCATCTGGTTATCAGAAGCATGTTTTGTGTTTTACCCCTATGATATGTTTTAGGAAATTATAATAATTATTACTAGAATCAAGATTTTCTCCACAGGAAATGTTTGCTCATGTTTCCCCCCAGTCACAGTAAACTCTTGAACCCTCTTAGTGTTTGTTCTTGTTCATTTGCGTGAGGAGTGTCCCTAATTGGTTTCTCCATTTGGTTTCGTTTGCTTGTCTTTCAGCCGAATGGGAATTTCCCACAAAGCCATTAATTTTAAGTGTTACTGCTTGTGTTGGTTCTGAAGTGTTGTCCTGTTATTTCTCCTTCCCTGACTTTTCTCTAGCATTCAGCGTGCAGCTCTGGCCATCATCGAGCACTACTATTGCGACTTCCCCGTCCACAACCCGGCGCTGCTCTCTGCCTCCAAGTCGCGCGCAGCCAAGCACCTGGCCGGCCTAAAGGTCTACAATGTGGATGGTGAGTTCCCAGCAGCCCCAGCTGAGGGTGAGTGGGTCAGCTTTTGCTTTCTGTGTTCTTTTTGTGTCCTCTCATGACGGATTACTTATTACGTTTCAAGCCTCTGCAAGTAGGTCTTCTCTTGGCATGCACTGAAAACTGCCTGCGAGGAAGAAAATTGATCTGCGTACACAGTATAATTTGAAAATTGTCTACAGTAATAAAAGGCATAGGTGATTTGTAGTTGTAGTAAAATATAGTACTTGATACCTGCCGTGATAAATGCAAAATGTTGATTCTCTTCTCCTTATTTCTGTTCTTACTTTGACTGTGTAAGAACTCTTTAAAGCTAAACTCAAAGCCTACCTTTTGGACAGTAAGTACATGTAGCTGATTCAAACACATTCACAGATTGCTTGTGTTCACCGTCGTCCAGTATGAATTTTAAAGCACAGAGCTTTATTAACGTCTTCACTCACCCTCACACCTCCACACTCTCCGCATGCCACATGTTGATGAAAAGTTCACTGTGGTCCTTTAGCACAGCTGGCAGAATGTAACACAAACCCTCGATTAAATTATTGGGCTCCCTTAAGTGTACTCGAGCTCCTCCTAAGTGCACTAACTTGACGCGTTCCTTTTTTTTTTTTCTTGCTGTTATTTATCTCCCCCCTTCTTTCTGCCTCTCCAACAAGTCACACAAATCGATAGATATTACATTGTGTACAGGACAACACTCACTGGATAGTGTATGATGTCTTATTAATGGTATTCTGTGTCGTAACAAAGATAACCTCATGACATTTGAACTCATCATTTAGTTCAAAGTTTAGCTAACAATTTAAATAAGGGTCAGCCAGTGTATAACTCACTCTCATAGTCTTAATAGATATTTATAATTCACTGTAAAAATAGTGCATTAACTTAAATACACTGGCTAGAACCATAGCATTAGATTTGATAGCACAGACTCCATCTAGTCACATTTTCTTATTATTATTCACTCAAATGATTTATAAATTACATTAAAATATGCTCAGTTGTAATTTTTAAAAGGGAATGCATCAGTTTGTATCCAAAAGATATTTGTCATTCTTCTTTCCTCCCACAGAAGTGTCTCACTCCGTCTCGTGTCTGTTTTTCACCTAACTATCTCCCTCCCTTTTTCTGCCTTCACATTAACATTAGAGCTGTAATAAATAAGTCCAACTCAGAGACAGACAATAATCTTTGCTTGATTAAAGAGAGGTAAATCCCTGAGCAGGGAGCAACCATAACACTTCATCACAAACAGGGTGAGGTGATTTTAATGATACTTGACAAGCTCTTTGGCTCTGATAACATTTCCTCAGCTGTAGATATTAGGTAGAAAATTTATCCCAGCGGATAAAAGGTGTTTATTCTATTCTGCACTACGGTAGCTGTTTCTCATATTCAACACTAGACTTCCAGCCTCTCACCCACAAAGACAAGAGGGTTCTTTGTAAATCCTTAACCCAATACATATTCTGTTCATGTAGGATCCTTGCCTTACATTAATAATTCACCAGTTCTGCCTTCTTTTAACCTGTATTAACATCTGATGGAGTTCATCAGAAAGCCCTGTCCTAATTCCAAGCTTAAACGAAGAAGCTGTGTAATATACCTAGTGTTTGAGTATCAAAAACTATATGTGTGGGTAAGCTATAGAATAAATAGTCCTCTATACTTTGCACTTGAAAACCACACTTACCCTTTCTTATTGACTTTTGTTCTCTATGAGCAGTGCTCTGCTCAAGGCACCAAGAGAGATTACACATAAACTTTTCTGTTGTCTGTGTTTGTCTCGCTAGGTCCCGGAAACAACACGCCGGCGGCAGCAGCAGGACTTGCCCACTCTCAGTCCAGAGCTATGATTGCAGCCGCTGCCCGACGCCGAGACACCAGTCACAATGAGCTGTACTACGAGGAGGCCGAGCACGAGAGGCGGGTCCGCAAGAGAAAGGCACGGTAAGTCCTCATTCAGGTATAGGCCATTCTTCAGAACAGTACTTTCATGGGGAGTCCTTAGAAATGAAAATAGCACATTTCTCTGTACTGTAACATCATTGTAATTAAACTATTAGATCTGCCATTTAGATTATATTTGTAACAAGATATGATTTTTATTGAACATGCAATGTAAATTTAATAAAGCAGTTACTGGAACAATTAATCACAATTATAGCTTTACTAAGTTTTTCTATACCCCTGCTTCTCCCAGTCTGGTGGTGGCAGTGGAGGAGGCCTTCACTCACATCAAGCGCATGCAGGAGGAGGAGCAGAAGAAGGCACCTGGGGACATAATGGACCCCCGCGAGGCAGCACAGGCCATTTTCCCCTCCATGGCTCGGGCGCTGCAGAAGTACCTGAGGACAACAAAGCAGCAGCACTGCCACAGCATGGAGAGCATCCAGCAGCACCTGGCCTTCTGCATCACCAACAACATGACGCCTAAGGTCCGACCACACTCCACAGCATTTTTGTTGAAAAATAACGGAGCACTAATGTTTGTCTGCGTCTGTCCGGTACAGGCGTTCCTGGAGAGCTACCTGAACCCCGGTCCCACCCTCCACTACAGCAAGGATCACTGGCTGGCCCGACAGTGGACACTCATCAGTGAGGCATCTGTCACCAGCGGTCTGAAGGATGGATCGGTCTTCCAGCTCAAGTGTGTGGACTTTAGCCTTGTGGTGAACGCCAAGAATATCCCCTACATCCAGATGTCGGAAGAATACATTGACCCCAAGTCACACAAGTTTGTCCTGCGACTACAGTCAGAGACCTCTGTGTAGGACTTCAACCAAACACTTTTATAATGTGTCACACTGTTATCTTTTTTTTAGGTTTGCCATTTTTATTTTTGGACATTTTTATATATTATGTATAATTCTATACACACACATGAATATATTGGTCTTCTCTTTAGGAATGATTTGAAAGAACACATGGTGGAAATCTGTGGCAGATTTTATTGCAGTCTTTTTGGACACTCAGACTCTGTGTGTGTGTGCGTGTGTGTGTGTGTGTGTGTGTGTGTGTGTGTGTGTGCGTGTGCGTGTGCGTGTGCGTGTGTGCGCATTTTGTGTCAAAGCTGATTTTTTTGAAGGATGGAAACAAGAAAGGTTTGATGTTTCTGACATGCCCCATCAGGACTGTTGTCTTCACTCCTTTTTTATCCATCAGACAAAGAGACAAACCACTGAAGATTGAAATGATGGATTTAGTAATTTTTGGGACTTTTTTACAATGAAAGTTTTTTGTCATTTAAAACAAACCAAATGTTTTATACATAAAAAGAGTAAAAACTATGATCAAACTTAAAAAGTTGGAATATACAAGGGGAACATCAAAACCTCATATCCAGCTTCAAATGTATCACCCTCTTGTGCTACCTTTTATTCGCCAAAGTGAATTTCTTCAGTTGCAATGAAGCAAGTTCAGAAGTTTCTTCAGCGCGGAACAGGCTGTGATTAACAGCCTGATGAACTCCAAATGAACCATATCATAAAGGGTTACATACCAAGAAAACACACTCAAAATATTTGCCCTGACGCATCAGTTCAGTGACCTTCTCAGGGCTTTTATGTCTACTGCTTAAAGCAGACATGATGGAACGAGAAGGCAGCGCCAAGGAGACAGCACAGTGGAAATTTATTGGAGACACTACAAACAAATAAAAGTACTACTGATTACTTATCCTCCTGTAACTTTCCATGTTCCAGGGCTCACAAGTTCTGCAGCACAGGTTATTGTTAATGAGGATGAAATCAAATCAACTGTCTGTTAATGAGCACAAATGCTGCAAAAGGGTGGATCCTCCTTCTCAACTGGACAATCTGGTTTTCCCTTTACAGCCTTGACAAACAGTTTACTCCTCGAGGTCAGCTGTGTCATTTCACCTTAGACTGAGGTCATTTTTTATTTCTCTATAAATCACTGTAATCTCACTCTGGTAAAATGAAAACACCACAATATGACTGTATACCAATGTTACATGTAAGAGGTTTTGCTCTTCACTGTTATAGTAAACTGTATGACAAGAAAGCATCAGGCTTTAGGACATGTGTGTGGTCATGAGCTGGACTGTCCCATACTGCCCCCTGGCGGTCGTTTTTGTTGTTGTTGTTTAACTGCCTCAAAATGCAACACATTTTCTTAAAGATACTTTTTCTGTTACACAAATATCATTCACTGTTGTAATATAACCATTTCCCGAGCACAGGGACAGCACAAATCTTTTTAAACACCTGCTACTGGTTGTTTGTACTTACTGTCACGTGGACTTCAGCTGAACTTTAGATCCCATGTGACTGTGCCTCTTGTTTTGACACTGTATCTATTTATGTAAACATGCATGTGCGTATGAATGTGTGCGTGTTTGTGTGTATGGATGCCATTCCAGTTCACATGACCAGCCTTCTCCTCTCACTCTGTCCCTCTCCTCATCCCCAGCTGTCACAGTGTTGCCAGGTTACACTCATCTGTCAGGGTCTGCTTTGTGCTGGACAGCTTTCGATTGACATGACATTGCAATGTGACACATCTGGCAGTTTCACAGCATTAGCATTTGTAAAAAATATTTTAAAAACGCAAAAAACTAATCCAAATAAACATTTTTATGAACATTTGTAAAAACCGACGAGTATGTGTAATGTATAAGCTGAATGATATGCTTTTATTTATACTAAATGCATATGGCTTTTTCTATTGTTTGTTGACTATACATTTAATCAAAGGTGTAATTAATCTAGTTTTGAGTATGTTATATGTCTTATGGTAGGAATTATTTTATTATACATGTGAATTCAGATGTGTTTGCATGTGTTCAGTTTTGTGGGTTTAATATTCTGTCTTTTAAAACAAAATGCCTCTCTGCTCAGTTCATCATCGTCTCCATATGCACTCGTGTCCCGCCCAGCTGCAGTCGTGCAACACTTTCCCTCTGTCTCTGTCCATTAGGCCCGCTGTGCACCATCCAGCAGCAAAATATCAGCTTCTCCCGACCCTATTCTGGTGGCTTTTTGTTGCTGTGGACAGGCGGTAATTGGCTTCGCCGTCAGCTTCTGTCAAAAAACACAGCCAAGTCTCGTGGGTAAATAAATGTCATTGTCAGTGTCCGGTGGTGGATACGAACAGCCTCATCCCTTGTCGAGGTGCGGCCTGTCGGAACTCATCTGTCCTGGGCTTAATCCACGCAGCACAACTGGGATGAAGAGATGAGACGGAGGGAGGGGGGGAGAGGAAAATTTGCATCTAAATGGAAAGTTTGTCTTCCTATCAGTCCTTCCTCTCCATTTGTTTGGTAATGGCTTGGTTATGTGCAGATCGAGGCATGAGGAGACACCCTACCAGCTACTTTAGTGTTGCTTCCTCCTTTTTTTGTTCCTTTGTTCTGAACAACTCTGGCTAGAAAATGTTTCTGTGTGTAACAGTAATGTAAAACACAGCCTTATGACTTGTATGTGGATAAGCATATAAACTGGAGTGAGAGCATAATATATAATATACAATTACTATGACAGAGTCTACCTGTGTTATATAAAATTGCCTATAATAATTGTCTGTCCCACTTGAATGTTATTAATGCTAAAGTGCCCTAAATATTTCGCCAATATAGGACAACTTATTAGGAAATAATGGCTGGTGAATCAGGAGAGTAAATATACTGACCATGAATTATTATCAAAAGAAATAAAAAGTGGGAGTAACATGTCTTGTAGGCAGTGCATATACCGTGTTGATCACATCCAGTATGACTCCATCTCCTTGTTTCCTCAAGAGGAACATGCCCTGTCTCTTGCCTCAGGCCATATTTATTTTACTCACACCTCGTTTCTGAACTCCGGCCCGTTACAAACATCCTGTTTACAGACTGCGGGGGGAATAATCATTCTCTGATGACCCTGCTTTATTTATTCATGCCCGGTGCCAGACTACAATTTCAGCGTGCCCACCCCTTATGAAGCTTTTGGTTGGGTCCCCAGTGGACAGCTTCTGAGGCCCCTGACCTCCCCCCAAGCCTTTCTGTCCAGGTCTCGGCTCCCATTAGGAAGGGTAACCATGTTGAATTATTCACCGCAGCTTGAATAATTCAAGGTAAAAATGCTCATTGACTGGAGAAGAAAATGTGGCAATCTGTCGTCCTGAGAGTATGTCTGGAGCTTCTTAATGAGGAACTGTGAGATATCATACACAGATGTTGTAGCAGCTATATTTTGTGCATATTTTATGATTGGTTTTAAGAACCAAGCACATAATTATTGATTGACGTGGCTTGAGAAAACAAAACAACAGTACTTAAGCCATATCCATCCAATTGAAAATCATTTTATTGGCTGCCTTGTAGTAAAGATTTGTGGTAAGTTTTAAGCTTTAACTAAGTTCATTAAGAAATATCTACAGTCAAACTACACTACTTGTCCATTCGTCAATGACTTGGTGATACAGACGGGTTACTAATAAGCTCATGACAAAAATAACATTTTTAAGATCCTGCAGTATGTATTTCGTCCTAATCCTCACTGTCATCTTCAACTGAATTATGACTTTCCCCGCTGTCCTCTGTGTTGTAGCTGTCAGTGTCCTCCTGGTCATTTGTAAAATCATCATCATCATCATCATCCTCTGTGTTCACTCTCCCAGACAGAACGTCCTCAATCCAGTCCTCCAGCTCCTCGGCTGAGGGCAGATCCTCGTCGTTGGACATGTCCAGCCACACACTGTCTGCCTGGAAATACAGAAAACAGCAAAAGGTAACTGTTAGCAAAGGGTCTGCCAACGGCATGCTCTGGCGTACTTTTGATCTTGACTGACATCTGTGACGTTGACCACGCCGATCTGAGGTCTGAACAGGTCCAAATTGAAGGTTTTCTCCCAGTAAGTGGTCAACTGGAAAAGAATATAATGAAACTTACTTAACAAAGATGGAAGGTGGTTTAGTATTATTGTATTGTAAGACAAACCAGTGGGAAGTCATCGGGGTCGATCCAGACGATGCTTAGCTCTGGGTTGTTTGTGTTGTCTCTGGCCACGTCCTTCAGGATCTCCAAAAACTCGTAACCATCTACAACAGGGAATCATTTTAAATCTTTAAGCAGTGAAACAAGGAAAAAATATTGAATTGTATATATAAACTAAATCAGCTGACCAGGGTCTTCTTCCTCAGCAAAAGCAACGATATGTATTCCATCCATGTCATCCTCCTGATACAAACGAGTCACTTAAATATGAAAGGTATCAGTGTGTCTCCATTTCATTATAAAATATGATGATACACACCCATGTCTCAAACATATTCTCAGCCCGAAGCTTCCTTAATGTAGCCCTTTAGAAAACATAACATTTAGAAGATCAATGAAATGCTTTGTCGACCTTTCTATAACAATTAGCCTTCACTCACCTCCTGTGTTGGTTAACAAACTCGACAATGTCCATTTCTGACAGTGGCCGTCCGGGCAAAATGGCCGGTTCCTCCATGAACGGCTCGTAGAAATTCACCTCATTCATTTTTAGGGACAGATGCTTGGCTACCTTCAACACACATCATGCCAGACTTCATTATGTCAACAGAAGGGGGCTGAGTAAATTAGGATTTGGCGTTTAATGAGCTGGTGATAGTTAAGAAGAAATCCTAAACTACACTTACAGATTTATGAAATGTTGCAAAGAACTTGATGTAGGGTTGGAAACGCTCTGAAGCTTCCTTGAAAGCCTTGAAATCTAAAAAAAACAACAACAGTGATTGATAAGCCGATTAATACTTATGAGATTTCTCTTTCTATTCATATCTACAGTATCTGGAAGCTGTTTTTTATTTCCTATCACTGACACTGCTGTCTTCATACATATAACAAAGTCTGCCTTAATACAATTTTATACGCTTGTAAACGCTCTGGGCTTCATCCCAACAAGGTCAAAAGCAAGGATCATCTTATTTCTATCTCAGTAATGAAACTTCATTCCACTGTCATATTGGACACAATAGCATCTTCCTGTCTCTTTTTTTTGGCCTTTTTTCTTTTTTTGTCGAGAGGGACTATAATTGCAGTTTGACCTATTAGAGAAGTAGAAGCTATTTGAAGGCTCTCGTGAGACTGAGTGAGAGTGCCACAACGAGGAATCAGGTTTCCCTTCTGCAGACTGTCATGTAGGGCCATTAGACACGAGATCCCATTAGGGTCTTGGGGACTTGCAGAGGCGATAAGGACCAGAGAAGGGCTGGAGAACAAGCTCTCAGGGCTCCTAACCCTCATCTCTGCTCGCAGACAGACTCAGCATCATTTGCAGCATATGGATACAATTTGTACACTAAAGTCATTTTGATAATTGTGGATAATACAGCCATACTAAGATAGATGTTTCCTCATTTGCATATACGCATTATTTTGTGTGCAGACTTACATGAATCATCTCCCTTGAAGTAGCCAATTAGACGGATGTCCTCCTCCATTCTCTCGAAGGCTCTCAGTTCCATGGCATTATTGATCATCTCCACTGGGTCCTCCAGCACCTTGAGGACAGCATAAATAAATTAATCATATATTACCTGAAGAGAGTGTATATTAAAGCAGTAGTCAAAAAAAATACATGAATGGTACACCTACATACTCACATCCAACAGAAACTCCACCAAGGTGTCAGCTGAGAGCTCACCGTCGAACTCAATGACCCGGTCATCTTTGAAAACATACAGACTGCCCACCTCCTCCAGGCCTGTTGAAACAGCAAGTATATGTCACCCTACTGGTTAAAACAACAGGGTCATCACTGGCTACGGTGTGTTATATTACAATTTTATAAACTTATTTCACTCCCTGTTGTTACTGGAAAAAAACAATGAACCCGACAAAGTTTTTCAGACTGCTTAGAAAATCTAAAACAAAATCATTGGATTAGAAAACATTTAAGATTTAGGAATTGTAAACAGCTAAAACAGCTTCAAACTGTAAGTGAATATATCAAAATAAACTGTCTGTGTTGTAAGTTATTGCTTGTCGTACCCAGTTTTTTGGCTACTTTGACATCCTTCTGGGCATCCACCATCCCAAAACCAATGTCTTTGTTTTCCAGAACCTGCGCTGTCAGCTGCACAGACAAGACATTACCAGTCAACAATACACACAGGAAATAATTCATCACTGTGGTTAAGTTACGCCGTGTATGCAGCATCCAGCTGTTTGTTATTCACCTTAACCAAACACTTGACACCCTCTACCGTGCAGTAATGTGTTTAGCGCTTGTATATTTGTAATTCAGCTGGCTCCACAGATGTCTTTGTCAGTACATCTTTCCATTACAGCAGAGTGTGTGTGCCCCCTGTGGAGTTGTCTTGTTAGTGAAAGACTGTGATGTGTGAGTCAGTCAGGACTGTCTTTCTGTGAAGAAAACAGTGGAAATATATAGTTTGACTTGATCTGCTTGTATAAAAGGTTGCTTTAATTCCATTATCTAAAAGTTTAATCGTAGTGCAACTTATTTCTGATGAACAGTCAGATAGTAAGTGTTTTTGGAGCAAGCTATAATTAATAAAAATGACCCAGAAACAATCCCAGGATGCATGAACCACAAAGGAGTGCACATCCAGAGATTAGTAAGTCTGTCAGCCTGAGACTTTTAAAGACTGCATCTCATCAGCGCTTGTTCATATTTGACAAGTTAACACAGAGACAACTACTCATGATGTGTTGTAGCTGGTCGGTTCAATTTAACCTATTAAGTGTAGCTTATGTTATGCCATGAATGACACAGGGCACTGTATGTCACAACAGCTACACATCTAGATCACAGCTCTCCGATTTGATCAATAATGACCATCTACACGTTTCAGGTAGATATTAATAATGTTGGAGAGTCAGTGGTTTTGGGATATTTCTGTATCCATTTTTTATATTTAGATCAGTGGTGTGGCTCCTACTTTAAAGGGTTAATGTATTATCTGTACTTGCAAAAGCAAACATATATAAATATTTATAAATTTTAAATCAATTTAAATTTGTTTTGTGCTACTCTGATGCAAGGAAAAACCTAGTGGAGGTTCTCATTCTTCTGCCAGACTCTAACTATTTAAGAGTGCTTCACTAAAAGTAATGTCTGACTGCAATCAATGTTTATTGGGATACTATTTTCATAAACTTTACTCAACACTCTTGTCTCGTTCTTACCTCCAGCACCAGCTCCGTCATCTGGAACCGTTTCTGCAGGCCCTTATTGGCTGGTAGGGGCTCGTGGTAGAAGAGGCACAGCAGATCATATCTCTTGAGAGCCTTCTTGTAGTTGCGCTCATTGATGTCCAACACCCTGTCCTTTCCATCAAAATTTGGAAACTCAAGACCTTCTTCAGCACTGCAAAAGAAAACCAGTCTAAAGCAGAGACCCAATAGTGTAGAAAGCCACAACTGCAGCATTGTTCCCTTAATGCACTGGTGTAGACAAGGCAGGACTAAAGATGTACAGAATCAAAGAACCTCTTAAGGTTGAACTTGAAGACAGAAAATCAAACAGAAGTCATCCACATATATGACTTCTCTAGCAGATGTGAATTATTATTCAACCAATATCCTCTCTGTACCCTTCACTGTTCTCTGCTGCTCTCCTGCTGTGTCGTCCTTGCCACCTGTCTTCAATCTCCATTTCTCTCTCTCCCTACATGTCTCTGGGGGGTCTATTTTGCTCCTCCATTACACTCCGTGGTTGTGACATAAAGCCTAATAGAAAAAATGATATAGTCCCAGCATTCATGGGGTCGTTCATGCTTGAAATAAATTCAGAAATCATAGTGTACGCTTCAGGGATTTCATTAGGCATTTAATCATGAGTGACGTTATCCATATTACGATAACTCATATGAGGATGTATTGCATTGAAAAGCCAAAAAACAGAAACTGTAGCCAGCGAGGTTTTTTTAATTGATGTTGGAGCAAATCACAATAGCATTACGGTAACTCTTCGTCGTGCGCAGTATTGTGGTCTTTACGGTAATGTATCCAGTCTGAAGTAACAGACCGCAGAACAGCTTTGTTCAGGCTCCAGGCGAAACTGGATGATTTAGAGAAAAATGGAGTGCCCGTGGCTTTTGGGATTTTTAATATTGCAGCTCGTTTGTCATTTGGATATGGTCGGTGCATCAGGTAATGCATAAGTATTTAAAATATAGCATATATATTATGTTGCTAAGTATCTAAAACCAACTTAGCCATTATGTGTTGTGCCCGGAGTTTCCTCATCTTTGTTCCGTGAGAGTCATTCATCACTTCACATGCTAGCTAACGTGTGCAAGCTAAGTTTACTAAAAGATAAAATTCCCAAAAGGTTGTGTACGTCCTGCGATAAAATAATCGTATTGTAAAAGTTTTAAAAAGATTTAAAGTTTGATATTGGCCATAATTTTGCTAGTCGTTTTTAAACCGGTCTGGTAAGGTTAATTAGCTTCGATTATTAGTCGTTGAAATTTCTTTTTTCTTTCCCTGTTTTGTTTTTTTTTCCAGATGAACAATGGAAAATTGAAGCAGCCAATGCTGTTAAAGTCTACTCGCCCTGTAACCCTGTCAACTGTAGCTGCCATTTAAGGTGAGTGGGACTTAAATACTTGGTCAGGTAACATTTCATTTTTGGTTTTTATATCTTTTGAACTTGTGACAGCGTTCTCCAGCATGACTTGCAACCATTTAAAGAGGGCATCTCTGAAGATTTCATGGCTGCTACGGTCAAAAAAGGAGTGGGTACACATTACCAGATTATAGGACATAAGTTATACAGAGAACACATCTGTATGTTCCCTGCCAGGTAAGAATATGTTTTATATTGTCCTTGTATTGACATATGTGTATAATATATTCCTTCTGATCTGGATACTTTTAATCTCATTTTAGATGCAGTGGGGTGGAGCATTTCATTTTGGAGGTGATCGACAAGTTGCCCGACTTGGAGATGGTAGTCAATGTTCGCGACTACCCTCAGGTCCCCAGCTGGGTGCAGCCGACCCTACCTGTCTTCTCTTTCAGTAAGGTTAGCCTCTGGCCAGCCAGTGTAGATTTAAATGATTTCAGCTAGAGTATCGCTTTGTTTTTGATTTGTGCAGACAGCAGACTACCAGGACATCATGTACCCTGCATGGACATTTTGGGAAGGTGGACCTGCTGTATGGCCAATATACCCCACCGGTTTGGGACGATGGGATTTAATGAGAGATGACCTTAAAAAGTACTTTTAAAAATTAGCATTTGTTATAATTTGTGATATTAAACACAAAGTTAAGTGTCTTTTACTATGCTTCATCTTCTCAGGTCTGCAGCACTGTGGCCATGGAAGAAGAAAGAATCCAAGGGGTTCTTCAGAGGCTCTCGGTCAGTATTTGTGTCATTTAGGTAAATCTCAAATGGCATCCCAAATTTACTAATGCAGAGTTTATTTGTTTTAATCAGGACCAGTCCCGAGCGTGACCCACTTGTCCTTTTATCTAGAGAATCACCAGAGCTAGTGGATGCAGAATACACAAAGAATCAGGCCTGGAAGTCTGAAAAAGTCAGTAATACAAGATGTAACTAATATTCAGATAATGGAATATAGTATATAGTATAATCTAGTATAGCCTATCTGGTCTTTTTTAGGATACATTGGGAAAACCTCCAGCTAAGGAAATCCCACTGGTGGATCACTGCAAATACAAGTAAGAGTGTATAACATAATTCTATATTAGGAACGTATAAACAAGCTTTCCCCATTTTTCTTAGGTATTTATTCAACTTCAGGGGTGTA